>JAQFYG010001658.1:0-17837 GCA_034694325.1 Entomobrya corticalis | reverse complement strand
GTGCTTCTTCTTCGCCAGAGATTCGTCAATACAAATATCGCAGGAACGATTTTCATTATATTTTTCCCCTTTCTACTTAAACTTACCTAACCTCTTCTCCTTTTTCTTCATTTTGCTTAATCGGGTTTCATTACTTTTTTAGAACAAGTTAATTGTTTTCTTTTAGAATTTTCCTTTTCATAATATTGTTTATAGTAATAATATGAAAATGAATACGTAACTATAATATATTTTTTTAAATCTGTATGCCTTTTCTGGTCATATTCAACTTTAACTTGACTTGTCTAGATATTCTTTCAAAGTACTTATCTTGTACAAAATTCATGCAATACACGCACACACACGATAAGGTATGCCTTTTTAACAAGAAAAAAATGTATATAGAAACTTATTTTTAAAAAGTAAGAAAATGTGTGGTGGGGTAGATGTGGTATGGGAAGAAGAAGCCCCGCAAAAACAAGTTTTTGCTACCTCATCATCACCATCATCAGTATCCATACCAACTTGCACCACTACCCCTCTCCTCTCTCTCTCTGTAAGATCGCTACTCTGACAACAGTAGGCACTAGGGATGTACATTTTAGATTTCCCTTTTTACTTGCTGTTACTGTGGATGATATATAGAAAGGGTTGCATTGCTTACATGCACTTTTTTATTATGATATTGGTTACGGTGTGTCTATGAGGCACTGTTAAAGTTGCGGGTAGTTAGCAGTTAGCCCATTTACCCCTTCCTCTACTCTACCTTGTTTTCGTCCCTTAAAAATGCGAGTTGCTATATTACACATGCTTAAAAAACATAAAGACAGTGAAATGGAAAGAGTAAAAAAGTAAAGGGTTCGTTTTTACCTTCCCTTCTTTTACCATTATTTGTATTGCTTTTCTGCCTGGATACCAGCAAACCAGTGTTCGCCCTTCTTGTTTTATCAAGGTATAAATTTGATGACCAAATAGGTATGTATATAATGTTGTACGAGATCGCTTTTTTCTTGTTTCACTATATGTTATATATTCAAGACATTCTGCAGCCCTTCTCCAGATTTTTTCTGCTTTCCAAGGTCTTCGAAGCGTCTCTACAAAAAAAAAGTCAACATACCACATAAACATCCGACAATAAAACATGAGGAAAACTGAGGAAGTGAAAAAAATATATTGTTGATGTTTAATGCAAGGAATTGACAAACATAACAACTTATTAATTCAAACCATCACGTGAAATCAGTTTGATTACATTGTAGAGAATATATCTTTACTTTTATTCTCCAATCTGACCTTGATTTCACGTAAACATTCGTATTATTATGATCATATGGCTTATATTTTTACTGGTTTCCTGTCTTGTTTAAAAAATATTCCTATGTATTAACTCAAGTAAGTGGGGATTAGTCAATCCAAAAAATTGCAATTTTCAAAACAAACTATTATTTATGTTGTCCTACCATCATATAGACTTAGACAATGTAAAAATTCTCTTTTGACGGAATGTTTTTTACTTAATGCTAAATAATCTGATGTTACTATATGCAAAGTACATATAATACGCAATCGCTGTTTTTTCTCTTTTCTCTTAGTATTCATCCATCTAAAAAACAAATGTAATTTTATGCGTAAAACTGAATAAATATTATTCATCGTCACCATCATCCTCTTGTTCCAGATTTCGCCAGAGAGAACAGATGCAGAAGATATGTATTTACATAGATTCATGCTCACAAACAAGAGGCAAAAGTAGCGTGAAGAGACACCACCACCACCACTTGAAAATTATTATGCGGGTTCCGTCCTCTTATTCTCTCTTTCTCATTTTAACACAGCATCATCATCTCCCTTCTTTCATAGATATTTTTTGAGTAGTAGACAGAGAAGATGATCAGATAAACATGATATATATATTTTTCCACTCTTTTCTTCTCGCGTATTAGAATAAATCCTTCATTTCATGCAATAATGCCGCGTACACTGTTCCGTTGTACGGCTTCATCATCCCAAGCAAATCTCCTTTTAACAATTTTAACTGTTGGTGTAATGTGATACCATGAATTTTGTGTCCGTTCGTTGTGCATATTTTCCATAATAAATTTTATGTTATGCACACATACATATGTCTCTCTGAAATACATGTTATCCAAGTTTTGGAAAAAATCTTTTTCTGCATGTTGTTGTAATCTTTTTTTTCATTTATACTTCAAGTTATATAGCAAAATGACAGGAAAACAACCGCCAACACAAAAAAACACAGCATGATAATCAACCCCTTTTTTCACAAATTAATTTGCTACTACACATAGGATCTTTGAGTATTTTTTTCTTTCTTTCGAAATCATTATAATAAATTAGATTTATTAAAAGGATCAATGATACTGAATCTGCTTATAAATGTAGAAATGAGGAAAAAACGGTAAAGTGATTTGAAATAACGAGGTCCGATAATGATATATTACGAAATAGAGAAAGGAAGATGAAAAGAACGCTTCACTTTATATTACATAGAAAAAGCTTTCACAAAAAAATGCTCGCTCCCTTACTTTCATCTCTTTCTATTTTTTTTGTTGATCACCGTCGCCATGTTTGCAGTTTCTCGAGAAATACCATAAACAAGAGGGCACATAAGAGGAATAAGAGGATTCGCAAAAAAAAATATAAGAGAGAGAATACCCACTCTTACATAGCCACTTATTGTGCATAATAGCATGCTATTCTCCACTGTTCTTTGTAGAAAAAAAAGAGAACAGAGCGGAATTGAAGTTGCTTTGGTGCTCCTCTCCTCAAAAGAGAGAGAGATGGTTTACCATAGTATATGTTTTTTTTGCATCTGGTTGTAGGGTTAAGTTTTTTGGCTTATACAACTACATAATATTTTATTTGCACTTTTTTATTGTACTAGCCGCTGGTACACACAGGACAGAAGATTGCAAAACTGGCTTTGTGATTTGCCAACGGACAATCCCATGGGCTGGGCTAAAAAAAGGGGAATATGAAAGAGTTGCATTAATGATGTTGGTGAAAAAATGTGTATGAAGAGGGCAAAAGGATCATCATGGAAAATATGTAATCTTGTGTGGTTCATTTGTGCAAACTTCTGAGAATATTTACGTTTGTCAAGTGGAAACTGTCATGCTAACAAGATGCTTATAAGAATTCTTCTTTTTTGCAAACTAAAAAGGACGAGAGTGAGAGATGCTGTAATAGCATTATCATTCATTAGTACAATGTTTTTCAAAAAAAGGCACATCTTTAGGATAAGTATGTAAGCACTTGTGAAAAATTGAAATCATACTTGAATTTGAAAAGAGCGTGCAGCGATAGAAGGGAAGAAAGGCGGACAGCATTTTATTATTTTGGCAGAGAACTCAACAAGTTGACTTTAGCAAGTAGAGCTTGAAACACATTGTGTGGTTGAGTGAGTGGAGTAGAGTATTGCAAACATGTTGAAATAATGAGTATGCCGTTTACCATGTGTGTGTATTTACTAATGCCATACTAAAAAAGTCACTTATGAATATACCTACTTTTGCTTTGGTATATGACACGGAAAAATATATAAAGGAGATGGCGAAATGAAAGGGTTAGAAAAAAATCCTGTTTGCAACTAACATGGCGCTTGGCTAGCAATTCAGCAAAACAGCAGCAATGTGAGTTTTGAGTCTGGTGTATGAATTTCAATTGTGGTGGTATGTGCCATTCCAAGAAACAAACATGTGTGGACATACTGATTGCTGTGGTGATTACATGGCATAATATACATGTTACATGTTACGTTACGTGATGCATTTTATCAGAGCGCCGCCATGTTTGCTAAACTTTGCAGATTATCGTTGAAAAATAAATGAGATTTATAGTCCTAAACCATTGTTCAATTATATTTTCAATTAAATAAGTGAAATTGATATGATAATTTAATTTTTTGTGAGCGTAGAAACAAATACTGGAAAGCGGAAGGGGAAGTGCTTTATAGCATGTAGGCGAAGTAATGCGCATCTAAACTCTGTTCTCATCAAATTTTAATTTGAAATTGTCGTATATCATATTTCCGTAATTTCATATAATATTTCCGCTAGAATTTTTATCTAATGCGATTTTGCGAATAAAAAAATGAGGCCTTTAACTAGAATCTTGTCCTGTCATCACAATTATTAGGAATATTTTGGAATATTGCTAAACATTCAATAGGGCAGGGCACAAATTATGGAGATAATGGCGTTATTCAACATCAAAAAGAAAGTCGAGAACATATAACAAAGCAGCACAGATGAGGAAATGGAAAAAAAGTAGGCAGAGGAACAGGAACAGTTAATCGAAAAGGAAGTCACTATAACATTACACCTGATACTTTTTTTGTTCGTTCACTCACCCACCGTCCTACTGGAGAACAGGCTTTGAATGCCTACTCAAAATCAGCATCAATACATATTGTATATCATCATCATCATCATCGTCACATTATCATCTTTCTCTTGCAACTCTATACTCTAAGCCGGAATTTGCTTAGAAAGCCATGCCGGAAAGGAATATATACTGGCACAGGAATCATCAATATCATCAACAATCGACATTACTCCATCCGCATAACAACAGCATGAATTTCATACTACGTTTTTTTGCTTCACGTCAATTCTCCAGTTACAACTTACCAGAACCCACGGTCTACGTGTAAGGAAATACGGCACAAAAACTAATTCCATGTTATACGTACGTCTTAGGCAAGAAATAAAAGTTAAGCGAATTCAGAAACAGTGGTGATGATGGTAATAAGCACTTGTGCAATCTCGTCATCATCATCAGCAATCTCGACGTGTTCGTCATTTTTTAGTAATCATATCGCTATTCCTGATGGATGTGAACAAAAAACATAAGAAAGAGATACATATGTCGTAGGTTACATAATGCAATTTACAAATCTGGGTAACATGTAATAAGATAGACGGAAGAGTATTATGTGAATGTTTTTCAACTTAAAAAACTGCTTTTTCTTACTCTTCACCTGCATTAAGCATTCCATCATAATGATGTGAATGTGAATATGACATGCCATTAATGTTTCAAATGTGTAGGTAGACCCAAGCGAGAAATTCAAGCCGAGTCAAAAACACTGAAAAAAGTAAGTTTTTTAGCACGCGCAATCCACCTACAATCTATACAAGTACAAAGTAGACATCTTTTACGTCTTATAATATTAGTTCCTTTCGTTGTAGCTATTATTTTATACTTTTTAACTGAATTGTGTGTGGGTAGATGTTAGATGTCAATAGAAATATCATTAACGAGAAGTTGAAAGTACTTATGATAATATGATAGCATCTCAGGCAACATCATTGTAGTTACTCATCCGTGTATTTAATCTAAAAGTAGAATCCAACAGATGAAACTTGACGTTTTCTACTTATGAAATTAGCAAACCAAAGGAGACATTGAAAAGAAGCTTACATAACTCACCTGCCGCTGCTGTTACGCATTAACGTAGAGATCAAAACAGCTCATAAGCCTGCCTGCTAGTTTCTATTTCTCACTTTATTACAATTTTCCTTGTTTACTTCATAATGAAGTGGGCAAGGACTTAAAAAAGTGATCAAATTATCAAGTTGTCTTCTCTTCTGATAGTACCTGTTATAAACTGTTTGATAAAAACACAATGGAATGTAACATCTACTTTGTTCAGTGGAATTTGGATGATCTCTTCACAGAAATTGATGAATGTAATATTCCAATTTCATTATTAGCTGAACTTGTAAGCAGTTCATTTAACAGTTTTTATTTGATCTGATCTCATTCTGTGAAGCAATTAAATAGAGTTTGTCAATAATAAAATTAAAAGAATGGCTCCGACTTCCGACTTTTGCGACTTTTCAACATTAATTGCGACATAATGATTCTTCTTAATTTCTATTGTAGCAATTATAAATAATGAGATGCTCTTGCATGTTTGTATGATTTCTCCTGGAAAAGGGAAAATTATATTATGAGAGTAATACAAGGAAACTATTTGTAAAATTTTCTAACATTGAAATTGGAATTGACATTCTCATGCCTCATGATTAGGAAAGGATTTGATAGCTTGTATTATGCTAAAGATGACAATGATTTTCACTTTTCATAGAATGCGTATTTGTAGCATGCAAAAGCAGTATTGGGATTTGCTGAAGAAATGATGAATATTTATTAGTTTTAGTGCTAATATTTAAACGAGCTCCTTGCTATTTAAATTTACGTGGTCCATAAGCTCAGCTTTAGCTAGAATGCAATCTTTTATCATCCATAATTCTTACGTATTCAATGCTTGCGTAAGAAAATGGGTAGCAAAGAATATGACTATGATGCATTTGGTAATTTAGAAACGAACGTCTTGAGAAAACAAGAATTTATAATGTGACTTATTGCTAGTTTGTAATTTCTTATGCAATTTTATACTGCGGAATCAGTAAAGCGATATAACCGCTTGCATGCTTGAATATTCTCTTTTATTACCTTCTTGCATGAAAACGTGGTCCAAATGAGTGGAAAAATGTGACGAAGAAAAGAAATACTAGTTTATCTTATGACATGATAGCATAACCAAATTTGCTTAAAATTATAATAATTTACCACATATTATTATGGTGTTCAGTTCAAGTAAACAAAATTGTGCTTGGCAGGGCAGTATTGGGATATCTTGTGCCTGCACCCATTTCGGTGCATTTTCGGTGTCCTTACCTACATAACTTCATATCTCGTAAACTGTTTGCTTTCTTGTTGGATGGAAACCGGTTAATAATATTTGACAAGGTTTGCGAAAATATTGTTAGATGATTTTCATATTTCTGCTTTATCAAATGAAGAAATATCTAGGGAGTTATTGCACAAGTAAAATACATAATGCCACATGAAATCTGCAATCAGCATCTTCAATCGCATACGATTGTTATAATTTCCATTA
Source organism: Entomobrya corticalis (assembly GCA_034694325.1). NCBI lineage: Eukaryota > Metazoa > Arthropoda > Collembola > Entomobryomorpha > Entomobryidae > Entomobrya > Entomobrya corticalis. The sequence continues at coordinate 10,927 of JAQFYG010001658.1, read as the reverse complement.
CTTCATATTATAATTTCTCCTACGAACCGGCAAACATTTTCCCGAAGATAAAACATATGTCTACTTTGCTAGGTTACATTAGGTACTTGATTAAGTGCCAATCTGGGTATCATCTTATTCAGAAGAGATGTACTGACATGACAATGACAATACCGAATGATTTATATTCCACTAAATGTGGCTGTTGCTGAATGTAAGGTATATCTATTGGTAACTTGGTACAAATATTAGTAAACTGGATGCACAAGGAAATAAATAGAAGCGTTTCATCATAACATTCGTATAAAATTGTATAAAGAATATAAAGGAATTTATATTGGATATTACCTCTATATTTATTATGATGATGATAACATGTTGCATGAATGCATGACACTGGCAGATACTATTTCTGCTTGTTTTATAGTAATCAAGTGGAACGTTTCCCCCTGCCAGTCAACAACAAGAGTTGAGAAAAAGATGATGATGATGAGATGTGATACTGCCGATGACATACATGCACATAAACACACAAACACACATACGATTATCATTATTATTTATTACAATATTCCGTATTAGGAGGAGTAGTGAACGCACAGTGACGACGGAGATGCTTCGCTGATAAAATGTCAGTACGGAACAGAGAGTTAACTAGAATCAGAATCGGCAAAACACTTTCCAATTTTCCGAGTATAATAGACCATGATAATAACATGTATGCAATATAATACTAACTTAGACTACTTGGCTTACTTACACGCATAAACAACAAGAAAAAAACGCATGCACACACATTTTTCTCTATTTATATTTATTCATGAATTCATAATACAAATATCAAGTAGAATGTGAACTTTGTATGCCAGAGAGATAGATAGAGAGAATCATCATCATCATCATCGTCATATAGTCGTCGTTATTATTGTAACCAACAAATTGTAACGCAGCAGTTGTTGCGATTGTCTATTCATCTCTACTTAACTTTCCAGCAGCAGCTTCAAGTTGTGTAATGTGCATCATCATATCAACATGGTCGTAAATAACTGCACGTCTTTCATCGTCCTCCTTACCACCAGCAGCAGGAGTATCATCATTATCATCATCCATTCTCCGCTCACTGTCAATGTCAGCAAAATTAACTGAATACTTGACATTGGCTGACCTTTCAATTTGGAAAAAATCTTATTCTAGGTGTTGCTCCAACTTAATAAAGTTATATGTGTGCATATAATATTTATGCGTTATCATCCAGTAGAAAGCAGTTTCCATAACATTTCCTCTATCTCTGATCCATGCAAAACATACAAAATTACGCATCTTCTTCTGCGTACTTCTGTTCATCATCATTTTTGACTTGACTGGAAGGAGCATATAATATTTACATACATACATATAGTCCAAAGATCTTTTTCATAAGAAAGTTGATATTGTTAACCCAATTAAAGGCAATATATTACATCATCAATATATTCTTCTTTACAATTCAATTTTATATAAGCAATTGGAGTTGTTATCAACTTCTTTACATAATACATTCTTCATCATGAATGGATGGAATGGCACTATAAGACGATAAATTATAATATAACTTGAACTACCATATTTGGTATACCTACATAGTTTGGTATATAGTTTTTGTACATATTTTTGTTGCATCATCATCTCAAATCCCAAACCTACACACATTCTTCAATTCAAACTATGTATCAGAGCTTGTGAAACGTCGTGTCGCTTCTCCAGCATTTAACTGGAACAAGTTTGTGAAAATTATTATATTTTTTTGTATAGCTCGGCACAATATAAACAGCAAAGAATCCAAGAAGCTGCTTTTGTTAAACACAACACAATAAAGTGTATGAAATCTAGGATGGATGCTTTAGCAGTGTTTGCCTCTTGGGTGCAAATGCGTTTCAGATGTAGCGCATTCAGTATGAAAATTCAGTAGAAAAAGAATAAGAGAGAAGCACGATAGTTTTTTTCATACTTTGTTGTATTTTTTATCTATATTCCTCCATTTCATGTCAGCAGTATTTTTTAAGTGTAGCACTAAAACGCATAGAAGCATATTTTAGTAATAATAATTTAAAGCAAAGTAGGTTTATGTGTACGACATTGCTTACTAACTTATATAATAGCTTATCACTGCAACTATGTTTGGGTTATTGCATATTATCTCTACTGCTAATACTACTGACATGTTTCATTTCATTGCTGCAGCTGCAAAAATATATCTTTCCACAAGGAAAATTATTGAGGAACACGACCAGATGAATCCTTTCTTTCTGGATCTGCATTATTTTCGTAATATTTTTACATGCATTGGTAAATACGATGTAGTAATGCTAGGTTAAGTATAATGTACAAACATGTAATAAAGTATATATATAGTTAACTTCATTCAAGATAAATAAGCAAGCCTCAAATCTTGACGACTAAAAAAGAGGAGAAAGCCTATATAATGAGCCTATGACTACTATTTTTGAGCGGTAGTAGTGATTTTATAAATAATATTTAAGATGTGCCAAGTCAAGGTCTAATTTCCTACGTGCGTTGCGTTGCACGCACAGTCAATTTTCATCTGCATGTTCCTCTCTCTCGTCAAAACACGGCAAGTAACAAAGATGCATGTTTAGCAAAAGTTTTGGTTTTCATACAAATCTACATATATCTTTCAGTTTTTGAAATTCCTTTTTAGTAGACTAGTGGATCATCTTCATCAGTGTCGGCATTACGCATTTATTGCTTCTTTCCTAAATTTAACATTAACGCATATGTACAAGAAGTAAGACAGAAGAAACGCTTGCAGTGAAATAATAGCAGAACAGAAATAAGGAGCAATATAACGAAATTCTCCAGATCGGGAGCAAAAAATAGAGAAAAAGAAGCTACAGCGAAAGAGATAAAATGCCTGAGCGACGAAAAAAGATGTAAAAAAGTTGGGTTAAACCTGCAACAAGAAAATCAAGAAATGCGTGTGAATATAGGTATGCGTATACCTTACTAAAATATGTCCATTCTAAAAGGCAATATAGTAAAAATGTACAAAGTTGTTTGTATACACATATAAGTTTTATAGCATTTTCAAATATGATGTAGCAAGTTTTCACTTGGAATGAAATTGCCATTTCTATTATATATATTGAAGGCGAATAGTGGAATGTCGTACAAGTCAAAATGGCACAGAAATTTCAAATTTCGAACTACTTACACCGCTGAGTGCCTGTGACATCAGCAATTTTTAAGCCTGTCGATATTAAAGATTTTAGATCTTAAGTTAACAGTTAAGTACTTTATTAATTGGAAATCGAATAAAATGGAGTTAAGCACTAAAATAAAAGAGGAATTCAGGCAAACAGACATAATCTGGTTAGACTCAATTCTGTTAGTTTGTAGGAACGAGCTTCAGCACTACCAGCGGCGACCTGCGGAAATTTTTTTCAACCAATAGGGCGGGCCTCAAGGGTTTTTTGTTTAGCGTCTTAGGTCAATTGTTGCACAACTCTTGGAAGTCTGTGCCTTGTGTTTGACAGCCTTCTTCTTTGTTCCACAGTTGCATTTCGACTTGGATTTACTGGGCTTCGAATTCTTCGACCTTAGCTTGTTCAGGCTTCAGAGATATCGCGGTTTCGTCGGTTTTTTCGCTGGTGGCGGCGGCGAGCAGGCTTGTTTGTGCATTCCGCGCGCAAGCGTTCTAATTGCGGCGGTTTTGGTTTGCCGCCGCTACCGGCGAAGAAACCGACGAAACCGCGATATCCCTGTAGGAAGCTTAAGCAAAAAAAGAACAAGCCGAAGTCGAAGAATTCAAAGCCCAGTAAATCCAAGTCGAAATGCAACTGTGGACCTGAGAAGAAGGCTGCCAAACGCAAGGAACCGACTTCCAAGAGTTAAAAACCATCCAAGGATCCCAAAGGATCGAAATGTTCCCCCAAAAAGAAGCCATAAGTAGTGAATCAAAACCGAAATCGACAAACTGTGACTCGGAAAATTCTAAGCGCAAACCAAAACCTGGCCTAAGCCATAAAATAAGCAAAGTACATCTAGAAGGGGCAAGTCTCAGTGTAATTCTGAGTAAAGGAGGGTGCAGTTTTGTGTGTCTGCTTAGACTTCAGCGCTCCTCCTCCACAATTGACCCAAGACGCTAAACAAAAAACCCTTGAGGCCCTGCCCAATAGGTGCAAAAAAGTTCAGCCGGTCGCCGCTGGTAGCGCTGAAACTCGTTTCTACAAACTAACAGAATTGAGTCTAACCAGAATACCTACGTAAAATCCAAAGGAATCGGATATTAACGCAAATGATTAAAAATGTGGATAAATACAGAAATTGAGCCTTTTTTGCTTCTCATGCTTTTGACAATAATTTTGTAAACATTACTATCCATTCGGATTTAAGTTTTAAAAAACATATTTATAACCGTTAAAGTTGACCAATGTAAATACAATGTGCTTTCTTTTATGCTCTCTTCTTCAGTTCATAGGACGGGCAGATTTACTAGCATAAAAATAAATGGAGAAGAAGCATAGAACATCATGCACAAAAAAAGTTCCTTAAAATTCAACAAAACTTGTACACAAAAGCTCAAAAAGAACATTTTACTCTTAAAGAAAATAGTCGTGAAGAAAGAAAAAACGAAGGAGAGGGGGAGAGAGGCTGAAATGGGACAAACCTCTGGAATAGATGCATCTTTTCCCAATGTGCGTATAGTACAGGAGGAATGCTGACAATGATGATCTTGACATTGCGTTGCATAGATACATAATATGCGTAACACGTACAAGTACAAGTATGAATCCTTATAAAATCCAGGCATATCCATGAGTATCATGTTGTTTTACAGATATTATCTCTCGCATATAATATGCTTTTACGCTTATCTATCTAAGTATACTTGTATACAAGTTTATGTTTAAATTATTAATATCATCATCATCATGTTATCATGCGGTGCACATATATATGCGTAAATACATCCACCATTGCTATTACCATGATTATTATTAAATGCAACATCAAGTTTTTACCACCGCACCTCAACATTAAATGCTAACTTGCACAAAAAAAACACGAAAGAAAAAAACTCTCAAATCGAGATAGATTGGTAGCGGTGTTGGTAGAGTGACTGGTGGAATAATCAAAGTTTGTGGATTGGATATCTTTACTTTGTACTTTGCTTGCTCCCTGGAAACGAGAAAGAGAGAGAGAGATAATAATATTTATATACGAAACTTGGGCCTGAGGGAATGTTAGTTGCTCACGACGACTGTTGCTGCGAGGATGAACATGACTATAATGATGACGATGATGATGGTGACGTGGAATAATGATGTTTTCTTCTTGTTCGTGATTTAAAAAAAGAAAATATAATTTTATTGTGCATTTTGTGCTTAGAAATATATTCTCCTCTCTAACTCGCAGGAAAAGAGGCGAATATAAAATGTTGTGGTTACGGTGGTGGTGGTGGTGGTACTCATATAAGTGCAATATATGCAGTAATGCAATGTTCTAAAAAAGCAACATTCAATTTAAAGAAGGGAAAGAAGATGAAGGATGAAGTTAAAGACGAAGAACAACAACATCAAGAAAAAAACTGGAATGGAATGGAAAATGTTGGATATTTTTTTTTTGCTTCTTTCGCTTAAGTTGTTGTGCAACAACGAAAGGAACGTTGTTGCTGTTGCTGAGTGAGCAATGATGATGTTGCGATGATGCTTACAGTTTTTTCGTTGCGTTTTTTTAGCTGAACAAGTATATAAGGATGTTATGTATATTTTTGGATGATGATGATCATGATGACTTGCTGCGTGAGTAAAAAAAAAGATTCAGGTTTAAAATTCACTAGGCCACTATTTCATCTAGCTGTGTGTAGGAGCTGACGACGCTGAGGAAGGAGATGGTAAAAAAAATGTAAGACGTGAGATGGTACAAGCAAGAAGAAAGGTATTATGCACATAATGTAATGAGGTCAGGAATTTTTACACAACAAAAAATTGTACACGGAGAGAAGAAGACGATGTCTTCTGTGTTGGCTTTTGCTTGAGTTGCGTATCCATGCAATAAATATAATAGACTTGATGGAAGTGGAGGAGGAACGCATTCATACGCATCTGCTATGCTTTTCCTGTTTATTTCTGAGATGCCGATGAGATTGGGAATGCAAATTATTAAGATGTTATAGGAAATTTTGGAGAAATTTTTTTGTTGAATTGTTAAAAACTTTTTTGGTGGATTATTGGCATTTGATTAGTTTATATGAAAGTATATCAAGGTGGTCAGTAGCTTATGATGCGATTCAGTTTATTTTTTTCAATGTTAAGGGCTTTCTTATTATTTATTTATCGGATTAAATATTGGACTATCTGGATAAATTTATTATGTATTCATCTGGAGAATGGGATAATACTAGTGCTTATAGTCTTTAAAAAACTATAATGGCAATGGTTAGTATTTTCCAGTTTTAACCAACCGGTATATCCATTTCATAATAAGTGTATTTGATTTTATGATGTTATCCAGTCACATAGTAGGTATGCCTATATACAAGCTGCAAACACTGCAATCCAGCTGCAAATAAAAAAGTCTACATACCTAATTGGTAAGTGACTAATGGAATAGACGAAAGAAATGACTCTCTCCCTCTCTGTTATCACGACGACGGTTATTAGTAGTGTATGGTTTAACTTCAACAGTTATACCAGAGCTATATAGTCATATATATTTATATTGCCATATCACATCATTTTATATCAACCTAACTGCAATCATCTAGCATCATGTCGTGATAAAGATGCGTTTTTATACTTAATGCTTTATTTAAAAAAGTAATACACGACTTTAGTTCTTCAGCCTATTTTCTGTTACCCAGAAACACTCTTTCTCTCTTGTTCTTGTTCACTTAGAGACGCGATGTTGTTAAAATTGACCATGATGATGATGATGATAGCAGTGGTGGCAGTAGTTAGTGTGGTACATGTTGTTGCTGGTCGTCATCGTCTTTGCCAAAGCCAGCGTTTTTCCTTCCTAAATGTTGTGGTAAGTCAAGTCAGCCAATTCCCAATCCCAACTGTTCGCCTCTTCATTTCTCAACGCATATTATCCAGCAGCACATGCATTCAACATCAACTTTACTCCTCTCCTCCACTCATTTGCCTGTTTACTTACTTCACTCCACTGCTATATTCCTTAACCCTTTTTTATCGGCCAAAAAATGCAGGATTCATATATAATATGCTATAAGTAGTATATATTTATAGTGCACGCACGTTGTTTTGAAAATCCTTATATAACTACTACGCTTCCTTCTGTACTCTGTACGTGCATTTTTATATGATCAGCGATCAGCAAAGCAGAGAAGAGCAGTTTGACTTTCAACATTTTCTGCTCCTCTCTCCTTCTGCACTTTATATACATTCCCATCATGATCATTGCATTGCACGCACAACAACAGTTTTAAAAAGCAAGCTTGGCTCTTTCGGCTCTCTGGAAAGTGCGTATAAATGCGTGAATCTGGTTTTCTGGATATAATGCATACACTGACTTTTCCATCCAACCAACCAAGTATGCAATTGCAATACAATGCATGTGTGTTGAGCTCTCTCCTCCAGCTTATAAGCGAATCATGGAGAGTGGAAGTAGAGAGCAGCAAAAAAACGAAGAAGGATTGTCTATTCTTTTTTCGTTGTGCGGCTACCTACACTAAAACTACCACCCCACCGCACCACCACGCATTTTTTCCTGATTGTACGTTGTACATTTACCACCACCACCGTCAAATAAAGAAGGAGCAGAAATAAAATGATGATGATGATGATGATGATAGTGTTGATGGTGGCAGAAGCAAGAAAAGCACAGCGTAAATAATAATGTTGCACGGAAACCATAAGTGCCATAGATGACGATACCATGATGATGATGATGGCCATGGCCATAACAGCATTTTTAGTTGCATTACTTTGTGGTGGTGTAAAAATTGTAAAGTCAAAAGGGAGATGTAAAGTAAAGATGTTGCTAGTGGATCCTTTTGATTGTTGCTCGTATAATTCTTTTTAACTTCTTTCACTTTTTATATCAAGCACTCTCACTTTGTTTTGTTGATGATGCTGCTGCCGTAATCATGACGAACTTGGGAATGATGATTTTTTTATAGTACTGTTGCCATAGTAAAATATAGGTAGCGAAGATATGACACTTTCTTTATAATATTAAAATATAAAATGTTATGTTATAAGTTATGCATTGTGTAGAAAATGGAAGAAGTAACAACATTCCTAGTTGCAGCAACGGTAACTATAAGTTAACAACAATTTTTTCTGTGAGTTTTCTACGTTTTTGAGTGTCAAATCAAATTGCTCTTCAGCAATAGCATATAATATATATAGGTATTCAGCAAAGTTGTATGCATCTTCCATCAATTCCATCATGGTCATTATATTGGCGGCGTCTTCTTCGCTTTTTGTTGGATTTAATAAAGAAATCAAGGTCTATCATATAAATAATGTGGTTTTAGGTGTAAGCATTTAAGAAATCAGGTTTCTTGATACAAAATCAGTGGGTAGAGTTAAGCAGGATGTTTACATTTTGGTGGCACTGATTGTTATGGGAAAATACATGCAGGGTAAATGAAATGATGAGAATGAATGTTGTTTCTAACAATTTGCTTTGTTTGGACTTTTAAATATAAGTTATCACGATAGAATTTATAAGACAGTTTCCTAAAATTCGTTAAAATGTGAATATTTTAATCGCAATTGCAGGAATATTAATGCTTCGTTGCATAGCTTTTATAAAATGACCCTACGAAATTAATTTTATATTTGATTGACCTATTTTGGATGACTTTTGTTATCATATAGCATAATGCTTTTGATTCCCAATAGCTTTATATGGTTGACCTTGAAAATTGAGATGCATGATGGTATACTAACTCTAGGTTCACGGAACATTTAAATTCTGTAGTTTCTGATGTTACCTCATTTTGCTGTTGTTTTCATTTCATTAATGGTAGATAATGTTAACAGTTATACTTTCGGGAAAATTTTGAAGGACCTACATTTTGATTTGCTGATTTACTAATTGGTCATAAGTATTTGTGTAGTTATGATAGTCGGCTTTAGTATGAATTACCCAGGATCAGCTATTAGGTAAATATGTATGTGACTGAGTAGAGGGGAGACCCGAGGGTGAGGTTTAAGCTCAAGTAAAATTAAGTTAAACAGCATGAAGTCATGAGGGAATTGGTCCTTGCTACATCTACTGGAGAAAGGGCAACTTTTAGATGAAAGCAATTTGAGAGATGAGAAAAAAATGAACAAAGACGAAAAGTTCAGTTATGGAGAACTACTGGAACACTGGAAGTCTTAAAGTTGATCAAACGATGTCATTGGCAAGCAGATTCAATATTGAACAAAGTATAATGCAAGATCGTGGTTTCTCGTATGCAAGCGAGTGTAGTGGTAGCATACCAATAAGCATCATTATACTTAAATTAAAGAAATTAAAGACCATATCCTTTTAAATATTATAAAGAACTACATGCGAAAAAGTTTCATTTATATTTTATTTTATTTCTATTAATTCCTGGCAATACAAACCGCATCGCAAAACTGATCTCTCATCTTAATCCAAACTTGTCATTGACCACGTATGTAGCCCGTAAATTCTTCGCTACGGCCATGGAATTGGAAATATTGGAATATCAGTATTCTGTAATGCAAAAATATAGTCAATGCAATATAAAAAATTACAATGACAAACGCTATTAAAAGATACTAACAGACTATAATATTATTATTTACAACCATAATTTTTACTATTACTTATTGGCTATTTTTAATACAATAATATTCTTTTGAAGTAATATAAATAAACGTTCTTCCTTAATACCATATCACAAAAATATTGTAGATATATAGACACAAACCGTGACGGTACAATTATATTAATAGCATACTATTAATGTTTTCTCACAATAAATAGAGCAACCTGTCTTTATCTTCCCATTTATTAGACCCATATTATTGAAACACTGAAACAAATGATTTTTTACACATTCTGAACTTCGCATATGCATATATAATCGAGAGAATATGCTCTAAAACGGTATGCTGCATTCAAATTAAAAGGCTGCAGTAGTAGTCTTTTGAAACTTTAATACTGCCCGTGGCATTGCGGCGAACCCGGGCATGTGTTCAACGTTCAACAGACTTCAAACATTTATCAACTCGTCTCCTTCATTTTCCTCGTTATTCCTAACATCTTCGTCCTCATCCTCATCTTGATCCTCTTCTTCAATACTTGTTACCGGGTTCGACTTGGTTGTGGAAACGGTATCAGGCCTTAGAACTGGAGGTGGTGGTAATGGTTGGGGTGTTAGGGGTCTTGCTGTTGCACTGACTGGGCTTTGTCTGGGTGCTGCTCCAGGGCTTTGTCTTGGGGTGTTTTGCGTTTGACGAGTTGGAGTAGTTACAGTTACCGGCTCTGGACTATGACTAGGAGATGAATTTGCCGAAGTGCTACTCAGAGGGCTTGGTGGAGGACTATAAGGGATTTCAACTCCCATTAATGGGCCAGGGTCGGGCTTTACATCTCTGCTTTGGCATAGTTCCGAATGAGGATCATCTGGGTCTGTTATGGGGGGTATGGTATCATCGATGGTGAAGTACTTTTTGGTTACTTCAAATATCGACTCTACCAACTCTTTTCTTAGCTCGTTAGGGAACAGATCTAGAAAGTTTAAAATGAAGTTGGGTAAACATTAAGACAACTATATATTTCAAAACAGAATCTTAACTATTGAATCCATCAAGCTTATTGTATTTTTATACCTCTTCCCCGAGGAGCTAAATCAGCAATCATGTGTGACACATTCACATTACCCGGTCCCCTCTTCTTTATGTATTCTATGAATTCATCCCTCATTGTCCAAGTCCAGCCTTGTTGTGTTGTTTTGTGC
>JAQFYG010001657.1:0-17838 GCA_034694325.1 Entomobrya corticalis | reverse complement strand
AGAGAGAGAGAGAGTCGAACCCCACTACTTCCCGCCAAATCGAAACAACAAATACGTATTCATACATTCATCTATGTGCGTATCTATATCTTTGTAAGTGCGTACTATAACTTTATATACACGACTTGAAACGATGTTGATGTACTTCTGGTGCTGTTGACGATGATGATGATGAAAAAGAAGCTCAACTGAAAGTGTGCCTACCGACTTTGCTCAGTTGAGATCGCGTCAACCTGTGGCTAAAAGAGAGGAGAGGGAGAGAGAAAAGCGAACAGAAGAGAAATATATTATAAAAGTGCGTAAGTATAAGGAATATACATGCGTAACAGCCTATCTTTCGTATAGATAATATGAAATAATATAATGCAGTCTATATCTCCATCCTCCTACAATTCAACTTCTCGCAGCGTTCATACAAGTTCATTCTATACTTCTTCTGTATCACTTCTCATATAACTAGTGCATATGCAGCGTCAACCACATAATAGTATGTTTTATTATATTCTACTCAAGCTATATATAGTGGTGGAGAAAATATGTATGTGCGTAACGTGCGTGTGTGGGACTCTGCTGCTACGCACTTTCAAGCTAGCAGAGAGAGTAGAAGATGTATACAAGTCAGATCACAAGCGTAGAATCACACGACGACGACGAGAAAGCCAAAAGCCATACGACGACGACCACCACTACCGCTAACACTACCAACAGAATACATTGCATTGTATCAAGCTTGATTTTTCTTTTTCAATGCCCACTTTGTTCACAATAATAGTTCAATATTATATTAGGACTATATCAGAAGAAAATATATACACAATGTAATAAAAGTCATATAATAAGTAAGTTGAGGAACAACAGCTAGTTAAATAGTTAGATAGAGAGGCGAGTCATCGCAATAATAAAAAAGAGCAAGCGAGAAAAGTGAAGGAGGAGAAGAGAAATAGATAAATAGTTATATGTGGTGGTGGTGGATGTGTGTTTTGAAGGGAACGGAGAATAAAAATACACATTGCTTTATGTTGCGTGATAGAAGGATGCATCAGAAAAATAAGAGGAGGATGAGAAAAGGAGGAAAAGGAAAAAAAGTCGAGTGAACGAAAGAGAGATCAGAACAGAGCACACACAAATATAAACTGTTCGTTCTTCTGTTACAGAATATACACACATGCATTATACCAGTCACTTCATCATCATCGTCTCCTTCAATATCATCGTCAACATCAACAAGAAAAAAAGTGTAGGTTTTTATGGATAGAGAAATAGTGTTTTTTTTCTTGTTCCTCCTATAACAATTTCCTTTATCAAAACTATATATTTTTTCTAAAAAGATTTATAATAATGCACCTACCAATGTATGTTACCTTCACACGCATGATGTAAAGAGACACACAACCCACTACTGCCAGTTACTAGATAGATGATGTTTGGATGCATATAGACAAAAGGGGAAGAATGAAGTGCTACGAATTTCATCATCATCATCAATACGATCAGTATAGAAAGCTGCTGCGTGATGTTGTACGAATGTATGTGCATTTTCTTATAGATTTACATATTTTGTGCGTGTGCATTTCAAAAGAAGCTAAGATGATATTATGCATTATTTGGAAACAGATGTACACACCTCCAGTATGCAGCATCTTTTTACTTGAGATGAAAAATGCAGATGAGCAAAGAGTGGCAACCGATAACTTTTTAGAGTACTTGTATTTTAAGTAATATAAGTATCCGCATCACATGATCACTTTTAAAAGCATAATAATATATTAGTTAAAAGCTTGACAAAACACGGTGCCAACATTGCACACGTAATTGTTAAGGATAAGAATCAAATTTCAGATATGGATATTATATCCGCATGTGTGTAATTTGGTTTCCAATTCTCCAAAAATTTAAGTATTCTTTATGTGCATTAATTTAGTTTACGTCATCAACACAGCTATTTACAATCATGCATTTGTACTCTTTAAATGGGCTCTTTATTTCTGATGAAATACGCACTTAAATATACTTAATGCAGACGCACACACATCCACTAATAAAAATTCGTTTGCATCACGCATCACAACGCAGTCTACGACTTGGAAACATGCAGTTTTTATTACTGTTATCTTGTGAAAGAGCGTCATTGCATTCGCTCCTCACTTTTGCGTTTCTAGTGCGCTGAAAACCATGTAAAAGTTGAAAGTTACATAAAATGAGAAAACGCCCTCCCTCATATGCCATCATCCTCCTCATCATCATCATATTAAAGTATACAACTTTACTAAGTAACCAGAAGGAAACTATTCCAGGCTTTTCCCATATATATCCATATGAAAATCATGTTCCGTTTTTTCCCTTCTCCAAGTGAACTGTGTTGAACTTTCCACACTTTGCTCTGTCACTCAAAGAGGGTTGGAATTGGAGATGTGATGCTGCTCCTGCTGTTACAGTTATTATTATGACGCTATCATCATCAATAGTTGCACATTGGTCATGCAGCAATAAAATACTATATCAGTAAACACATACGTCAGTGTGATCAGGAAGAAAGATGCTACAGCTACTATACTGTCGTACTATCATAATATTAAAAGTTCCGCTTTTAGCTTGATCTCATTTGCTTTTTATTCTGCTTCACTACCGCTTTGCATAATACTAAGATATATGTGGCATTCACTCATGCAAAGTGTAAATACTTTAGCAATCTCCCTGCGCCTTTCTCGGTTTCAAGAAGAATCTGTGGAATACCTAATATTCTTCGAATGTCTTTCATTCACTTTTTAAATTCACCCATAAACTTTGAAACTACGATAACAGTACAAATATTTATACAAGACAATGACAGTGCGATCTTGCATACCTTCATTTCTTATCTCACTTATCTTTTTGCCTCCACATTTATGTAAAATGTGACTTTACATGGAGTCCCTGTTGATATATATATGACGAAAGACATATCCATGTGGTTGGATTACTTTCATCGTTTTCTGTCTTTCTTGAATTTTCTTTTCCCCTGCTCATTGAAACCTTTTATAGTTTTTGAAAATCACGCATACACAAATCCACAATAGTAGATTTTGTCCCTTTCTCTTTCCTTTGCAACTTTTTCCTTCAAAATGTTTATGCATGATTTTTCCCGTTTTCGTCTTACGATCAGTTTATGATGATCTTACTGACTGAGGTTAATATGCTCGAGGAAATATACGGTCTGGGTTCATCCTTCCTGGTGACTTTTTAATGTTGGGATGAAAGAAAAATGGGATTGAAAGAAGTAAAACAGGCATTCTCTCTTTCCTCCTGGGTTTCTCTGGTCTCTGACAGATACGTGTAGTAAAGAGTAGAAAAACAAGAAAAAAAGGAAAACTACAAGAACGAATTCTAGGAACTTTTAAGGGAGATGTTTTATCCGCAGATGATAATCGTAACGGACAAGTTTTACAATACCTTTATTTCTCTTTTTCGTTCTCAAGTACAAAACGTACTTTTGTGCTTGCCTTTGGCAAACCGCTGACTATGACATGACGCTATAACACATTCCATATCATTTTGTTTAGTAGTTAGTAGTAGGTTGTGACGGTTGGCTTGGTAAGCATACTGAAACATAATTCTTTATAAAAGAAGGGAAATAAAAAAATATAAGAATTTAGTGAGAAGAAACTTGCTTGAAGGGAAATCTGTAGAACAGCGTCGTCTATCCTCCTGTCTTCCATGCAGTTTTGACACCTTTGTCTCTTTTTATTGCTTTTCTCTTTCTCCCCGTAATGTTCTCGCTAAGATTAAATAGGTAGTAGAAGCAATCATAAATGTACTGCCAAATTTTTATACATCATTTTCACATCTTCGTGCAAGCCTATCTGCTTCTTTATTTCATTCCTTATTCGGCTGGGGTTTGTTGGCTACTTCCATTTGGATAATGCTATGAAAGTAAAGAGTTTGCACCGTTGACACCAGTTAAGAAAAATTGCGTTTTCTGTAATGAAACTCTCAAGTATGTACTATTTGTACACACACATAAACCCTTAAGCTACGAATCTTTTATTAATACGAACCAAACGTTGTAAGGGATACAACCGCAATTATTGTTGTTTTTAGGTGTTTTACAATACGTTTTCTTGTTCATGTCACACGGCCATTACATGATAATGTTTATTGTTGTAATACCACCATGATCGTCGCTTCAGAAAGACGCACGCGGATGAAGAGACATGAAGACCTAAATAGTACAGTTTTTGTTGTGACCTTAGAAGATTGGTACTGTTACTGCGATTAGTATGTATACCCTCCTTTTGTGTGCTCATCATAAATATAGCAATATAGCAAATAATTACATAATACATGTGTGAAAAATGCTATGAAACATGCGAAAATATTTATCGTACGTGTATATTGCCTGCACAATGAACTTCACTTTAAACAATCCTTGTGGTAAAGTATCGTTTTGTCACGTTATCCACAAAAAAATCTGAAGCAAACAGCACAAAGTTTAATTTTTTAGAAAAGAAAAAAGAAAAGGATTATAGAAAGGATGAAAGCACAAAAAGACTGTGTGTGTAGATATATATACGTATACATTTAATTTTACGTCCTTACAAGTACATTATATTAATAATATACGTTATATAGGATGTATACAATGTACTGGATTATAACAACGCCAAACCTCTTAAAACGCTGAAAGTTACTCAAAAAGAAATAAGTAAATCAGGAAGAACTTATTGTCAGTAACAACAACAAAACCTCACACGCGTAATTTCTCTTAGAAATAGATCTATAATGGAACCAAGGTTGTTGCCTCTTTCCCTTATACTTTTTTCTCTCTGCTTGCAAAAGATGCTTATAATACGCGAGTATGCCTCTATCTATAATCTAGTCTTAAGGTTTTATTCTATCTCTTCCTTTTTCTTTACATTAGTGTATTATTCTTTTTCTCGTTTTTCAGTAAGCACTTGTTAGCCTTTTATTATTTTTCATTCAACGTATTCACATGCAATTTGCACAAACATGTATTAAATTTATCCATGACATGTACTTAAACGCACCGAAAACAAGGTGAAATGTTTGTTTGCTGCCTGTAATATTTACATACATCAAGCATAAAAACTAAAACACAACTTCAAGGAGAAAATAGAGGTGAAGCAACGTCTCTCCGTATTTATACAACAGTGGTTTTCCATTTTCTTCATGCAAACATCGTAATTTGTAGAGTAGCAGTTTTAAATGCAAATAAAAAAATGATGAAGAAATGCGCACATTAAAACGTAACCAAAAACAACACCGTTCGTTGCTGCTAATAATTGCATTAGTAAAACACTAGACCTGCTATTACTACTACCACAACAATTCAACGCCTCTTCTCGTTGCAGTTTTATGCATTCAAATATGTACTGACCCTGCTGTTAGTTAATTTTGATCTCTGTAATGCGAAAAGTATATAAAATGAATAACTCGTTTCTTCAAGTATTGTGGGAGGGATGTATTTACCATTTTACGATATTTTATTTCGTCGCTTACTCCTCTCCACTCTCCATCCCCATCACAATATTATCAGGAGGATCATCATAATTCAGCAGTAGTATCAGATCAGATTGTGAGAATGAGAAATGAGAGTATGGTAGTGGTAGTATTTACTTTTATTAACCCCTTCTTGTCATTTGATTATGTGTGGAAAGGTGTGTTTTAACTCGTTCATGAGATTCATGATTCACAAAGATATGATACTGGTATGTAATGACGATGAAGAATAAACTAGAAACGTGTTTTCTAATTGTTTATTTTGGCAGGAAAACTTGGTATTTGTGCCTATTATGATATTGTTTTATTTGTATGGCAGCGTGCAGTACATCCTGTGTGCATACAATAATAAAAATTTGGGATGCAAATGAGCTAGATGTTGAAATAGAAGAAACCTTGTGCCGATATATGAATGAATATATTTGAAAAAAGGAAATTGAAAGTGCGGCAACAGTAGCCGATATTACCGGTCATTTCCGACCAAATACATAATAAGGGATTACAAATATTCTTGATAAAAATAACCGTTAGAAATGTTAGAAACAAAGATATTTTGTCGCAATTGACTACTTTCCACTGCCATAAAATATAATTTGTGTAAACCTGGAGCTTACAGTTGTCTCATTAATGTAACGAAATAGCAAAATAAAAGGATACGAATAGGCACATCGTATTAAAGCATCTATAACTGCTTACTATATTTTGATTTGAAAATAATGGCTGGGATTTTTGTGTACTATTAAATGAAATAAATACATGGTTAGGCCTAATTATTTTCAATGAAAGGTATATCTTATTACAGGAATTCTTATTTTCATTTATTTTAAAAATGTTAGTCAGTCGTATTGTTGTTACAAATTATAGTTGTATGGCTGATTAGGTATTTATTCCTATATCATGTACATTTTGGAAATAAATTCGATTTTAAGTGCTTATAGTTAGGTTTGTACCAAAATACCATTTGAAACTTCAAACAAACTGAAAAGACACAAACTGGCCTTTTTGAAATTAGTGTAAAACTCCCCAGAAGATAGATTGTTATCACTGCGATGATAATCATCATCTGTTTTGTTTCATTTTTATCACGTAACTTTAATTTTGAAAGTCATGTACAACATTTTTATACATACCATGCATTCCCCTGCCAAGGCATGACATTCTTCCGAAGGGTTACACGTACTTTCGGTGTGCTATCAAGCTTCGGTTGCTTGTAGAAAACTCTCGTAATTTTTTACATGCTCAAATGCTCATATGCATGCAACATGCAAGGAAATGAAAACAAATGTCAGGAGAAAAGGAAGATCACATATTCGAGATAATTCAATAGAAACAATAGATGGTGGTTCTGTGACAGTGACTCAATCGTAAATAGAACGTGTTTAATAAGGTAAAAATAATACCTATAATTGTTTTTAGTTTTGTTTTTGTTTGTTTTTTCATTTAATCTGCTGTTCGCTCCCACAACCACACAAAACCGTGCTAAAGTGGACTCTGACATCGAAAAGATTTCATCATTATTAATATATTGCTCGTGCTGCTTCGTTTTTCTCTCTTGTTATCTTAATTTCTTCATGCTTGTTTTTATTTAAATATAATTAAGGCAAGTTTGCGGAAAGAATGATAAATGAGCAATCAAATGAGGGGAGGATGAAGATAATGGTGTGGTGCGAGTGGTGGCAAACGCTAGGTAACGATGAGAGCTGTTAATGGTTTGTTTTGGTGGTGGTGGTGATGATCATGATGATAAGAGGGAGGGTAAAAGCAAGCAAGGAAAGGGGAACTGTCGGAAAGGCTTAGAAGCGACATTCTATATTAAATATTGCCATCTCCATCATCATCATCTTCAACAACCTCTCAGCAAAGCAAATACATAAGTTCTTCTAAAGTGGAGCAAGTACTAGAGCATGACAAGCTTTTTTTAAACCAAGCGAAAAATACTATTTTGAGGGTGATAAATGGTCACAGTATTTAATGGCCATCTGAAAGCACGGTATATACACATACGAACGTATAATATGCTTATATGTAACACAAGTAAAGATTAGGGATTTTGCCAGAAAAGATATCAGAACGAAAATAGAAAAAAATTGCAATTTCTTTTTGTCTGAAGTGGACATGATCATTCATTTCCTCTTTCAAGTAGTAGCACAGTATATTCTTAGAGTGCGATGGGCGATCTCATCGCCTACTATTTACTTGCATATTTCAATATCAGTGTCAGTCAACAGCACCAATCTTTTTAAACGTGAGTGAGAGCAATATCATTTTATGATCACAAGTTCAAGGTGGAATAAAATTTAGCTCGGAAAATGAAGTGATGACTTTCATCGTACTCAAAAAATGAGCTGTTACTATGCTTAATTTGTGAAATGTTTTCTTTTATAGAAATGCCAACTCTGGTATAATGCTTATTATCTCTACACTCTCATTAATTTCCACGGTGCATAATTCCCCTTGATTTGAAGAAAGAAAGAAAAAACGATAAAGCTCTTTCAGAAGTTTGTAGTGTTTAATTAGTTGATTACCATACAGCCTTTTAATTACCATAAAGCAAATGAGCTAGTGCAAATATACTATTGATTACATGCTAAGTGCATTGACGTATGTGTTCATAGTCTCGTCTCTTTTTATGGCAAATGACGTGTACGATATTTGATTGTTCACATCCCGTTACTCATCCATGATCATAAATATACGTACCTGTCAAACAAATAAAATAAAAACTATTCGGGCCAGCATCTCAAAGATATATCACAGAACTATCATGTGCACTTTCGTTGTAATATTTATTTGCATATCGCTCTCTTGTCCAATTGTTGTAATCACGAACGTTCTCTTTCTCTCTTATTGCTTGTTGTATATTTACATGTACAGAAAGACAAATTAGGGACACGAAGAGAGAGAGAGAGAACTGTAATCAATAAGTAAACAGAAAAAGCAAGATGGGAAAAGTGATGAACACTTTTCTTGTTATCCTTTTCTGTCATCAACAAATTATGCACATTACTCCAACTTCTTCTTGTCACTCTCTCTAACTTTTTGTATGACTGGGATCTCCCGTTTGCTGTGTGCTGTCGACATCCATCACATCAACCAGAAAGGAAATTGGAACAAGAGGAGAGGGAGTAGCTGTGCTAGTTTGCAGTGTGGTCTTGCCTCTTTAAAAATAATATATCAACTGTTTACACCCAATTCATCAAAACATCCGTTACATCAAGGAAGCTTTCTGAATACATTTGCATACATTTCATTTATTCAAGCAAAATGCGATACATAATGTATGCGATCGGAATTGCAGCAGGACGATTATAAATAAATGTGTTTTGAAAACCATGCAATTTTTTGACATAACATATCATTTACAGTAAATTACAGGGCATAAATTTACCAAAACATGCATATATGACTAAACTACATGTATTTTGAACTACACCAATATGTTTTGCGGCAAAATGGCGAGGATGGTTAATTTATTATAGAAAAAGTTAAAAGTTTGAAATATTTGTTTGTTTCCTGAACTCAGTCTTTCACCACGTGCAGTTAAAAACTATGGTGTTACGGTTATAAAATATAACTTTGTAAATTAAGGATAGTGATTAGTAATTCATAAATTTTCGTGTGTATTGTTGAATGTTGCATCAACATTACAAAAATTATTTGTGTTATATGCTGTACTATACGTTATAACTCATTTATATGTGTCCCAACATTACACTAATTATCATTGTACGAAAGTAGTTTCCAAGTAACCTTTTACATGTGGTATTCAAAAGTTGCAATTTGAGTTGAGCTGACTTTCCTTAACTACAAAGAGGTTCTATTATCCATAATAAAGTTTGAGTGTTTCCTTGGCAGGACAAATTTGTGCCGTTTAGCAAGATGCAAGGTTGTTTTTTGTTTCTACAATATACACAACTTGAATTCAATCTTAGTCTTCTTGAATATATTAATACTTCCCAGCCAGGCAGTCTTAATTCCGTTTCCCTCTCTGCAAACTTTTATTTATTAAATAAACAGCAGCAGGAAATAAGGGAAGTTGTCAATTTAGAAAGAAATTCAATTTCAAACTTCCACAGTTGCAAATCACAAAATCAACTCAACTTTAAAAGCATGAACTTTTGTGTAGGAAAAGTAGTAAACTATTATATAAGCAATAATTTACATACAAAAGTCATAGTCATGATAGTATTGGAAAGAACATGTGTAAGTTGAAGTAATAATATATCAGCCAATTAAAGTCAAACACAAACGAGAGACCACGCTCATAGCAGTACATTTAAATGCAAAGTGTGCATACCAATAAACGATTTTAAGCTACAAGAGTTTCAAAAGCAATCAAAGATCATATCTGGTGTTCTCAAATGCCAGACTTCAATGTTCAAAATCAAATGCAAACTGTTATATTCCATTGATCCTAAAATTTTATGTATTCATAACTGACACAGTTTCAACTTACTTATTGACACTTTACAAAATGCATTTTCTGAACTTTAGAATACCTAATTTGTTTTCAACATACATTGAGACTGAGACCGGGGGTCAACAATAAACTCTGGGGTTTAATCTCAAGGCACTCATTGTCATAGAAATGCATGGACATAAATCATTTACATCGTTGGGAAACGAACACTCCTTTACGTATTTAACATTGCATTTTAAGTGCTAGTGCTAGTTATCTGCTTTTAAGAAATGTAATACTTATTTTATGTCAACTTTGAATTTAAATTTCATGATAATTTATAATAAAAAAGTGTTTTTTTACAAAATAACAATAAAATAGAAAATAAACGTTTACTGTTCACTCTATACCCCATGCATTCATCATAAATATATGGTTTATTATAATGAGGTCTAAAAAGTTGTTAACTTTGAACTTGTAAACCAAATAATATTCTATAGAATAATAGTACTTTACTCATAAACATGACTTGGTTCATGTCATAGCCATTTTTTGAAAACTACCATGAAGGCAGAATCAGGAAAATCATTTATGATTTGCACTTATTCATAAAGCCTATATAACAGTAGTTAAACGATGTTGTACCACTAAAAGATAATAATGCAGTAACTGTTACATCATTTTTCATGATGATGCTGACGATTTGTTGTTCCTTCCTAGTGGGAGGCCCAATAAAATGATAAATATTTGAACAAATTATTAGGTAGCATAAAAAAGGGGTAATCGTAACAACAATAATAATCTTTAACAATAACAATGATGACAATGACTACAACAATGATAATAATAATAACGAGTTCATGAAACACATTTTTCTCTCTTTTTTATCGCCATCGTCATTTGTACATTCATACAGACAAGACAAGAAAAACATTTATAATGTGTTTCGGTCCACCCAACAAATACGTATGGTCTATCATAAATATAATATTTTTATTCATGTGCACTGCAAGATCAAAGATCAAGTCAAGTAGTCGTAATAATAACAACATGAAATAAGTTTGACTCTTTTTCTTCTTTGTTAACCTCAACGTAACTGTATTAAGCTAACGATTCGAATAAGAGTTGCCTCAACTGTATAAAGTCTTAAGATCAAATGGACAATTTTCTTCCTGTCTCTGTGTCCCTAATAATCTTTGTTTCGTATATACTCCCTAGTGCTTTGGATACTGTTTCTGTATACTTACCAATTGAACTAAGAAAAAAGCTAACCAATAATCTAACGACAAAGGGACATGTACTCGCTTGCACGAAAACTAGAGAGTCGAGTAAGTAGAGGAATAATAATAACGACTTTGATAAGAGGCTTAGAGGAAATCAGAAAATGGTTCTTCTGATCTCGCTGTGTCAATGACAACATTTTCTAAGTATCGCTCGGGAAAATAGTAAGTAAAGTACATAAGGAAATAAAAATATAAGTACTTCAACAACATCAACAACAACAACAAAAGGAATTTCCAGAGTTTTTCTTCCTCTGTTCTACTTACTACTTGGTTAAGAAAGTTTTTCAAAAAAACTCGTGTCACCGTCTCCGACTTTTTTCCCAATAACAAAAAAGAGTTTATTTTTTCTATTGAAATAAAAAGAAATAAATACTACTACTAACACCACCACCACTCTACTTCTGACTTTTTACAGTTTAAGCTTGAATAGAAACGATGATTTTTGTCTGTAAGTATGTATATTTTTTATTCGTTCATTTATTTTCTTCCTTTCTTTTCCACTATCTTGGTCGATTGCATAAGCTCTCCTGCTGAACACAGCTTTTTAAAGGTCGACTTGAACCAAAAAAGTCTTTTAAGAATGACACCAAGTGACTGAATTACATTCTTTAACTGTAATAACAAGACCAAAAGAAGTGGAAAACGGTAATTCACTGAAACCGTTACATTTAAATGGCTTTGACATTTTGACTCTGTTTTTAGATTGCGTAGTCTATAAGCAAGGATAACACTTTAATACTGCTACAACAGCTCAAAGATGGAAACAAAATAACAAGACCAATAAAAAAAGGTTTTAACAAAATTGTTTTTTTCGTTTCTGTTGATGTCATATGTACATATATAAAAATTAAGTGTATGTACACGGTTAACTTATTTTTGAATATGCGGAGATGCATTCTTTCTTTCCAGCCACATTCAATACTACTTCCTCTGCCAACTACAGTCACTGTTTTAATAAGAAAAGATCAAGTCGTATTATTATAACGACTCTAAATAGCTTGTAGTTACATAAATGAATCGTTTCCTTCAAGAAATATCTTTCTCTATACCCAATTCTTATAAACCCAATAAAGCAGATTGGAACTCGAAAGAAAAAAAAACGCAGTTTTTTCTTATATCAAAGATTCATTTCTGGATTCTTTCTTTCTCATTTTCATTGCTGGATGTTTTTCAGAACACTTTATCCTTATTTATTTTATTTCTCATTACTCTTTCTTTAGAAAATTATTGTCACGGCTGCAGTGAAAAATTTAAATGGCTGCGGTTGTGTATATAAATAAATGCTACATGAAAACATAACTCAATGTTATTATTATGCCTGTTAAAAACGTAAGTGTCATGTTTCAACAGAAGTCTTCACCAGAAAATGTACATTTTCCTTTAAAATTTGTTTCTGTACACATTTTCGAAAAGATTTTGTCACCAATACTGCTTGTAAGCCAAGGATTAAAAATAATCATAAAATACAAAACCAATCCGTAATCCTTTAAGAAAGAAAAAGTCAATAAATATCATTCTTGCTTTCAAAAATACACTTTGATTTAATTACTACTTCAGAGAGACTTAAAACATTCTCAAATTTCGTTATTTTTATTGAAATAGTTTTCAAGAGATTACTACATCCAAAGTAACTGCAGTAACAAGCAAACGAATAATCATGTATACATTTCCGTTGGCTCATCGAAAAGAATTTATGAGCTACGAATACGATTGTTCTTTATAATGATCCAGCAGACAATTTTTCTTTTTCTCAGCCATTAACCATTTATTAGTATTGCCTAGTGCGTGCATGACATTTTTTCCTGTAAATACGAGATAAATATTTTTAGGAATACAAATTAATATTGCTAGCGCTCTCACGCTCTGTTTATCATTGCAAGCATGCTGTTGCTAAAGGTTTTCGTTGTGCCTTTTGTGTGTGTTTATTTTTATGTCGATTCAATAAACAACCATCATCATCATCATCACCATTCTTACTGCCGTGCTTGGTGCTGATGATGATCAAAATAAATCTTCCTATCTAGTCTTTTTCTCCCTTTTCCTTATTTTTTTTCGTGGTGTCTCTTCCTCTTTATCTTTTCCTTTTCTTCTCTGCAAAAGCTACTAGTCAATTTCACGCAGTAGGTACTGCATAATACACACGGGCAAGAAGGCACACACACACAACAAACACGCATCGCGTCTTTCACATATTTTCTTCTTCTTTCTTTCCGGTTTCCTTTTACTTTTCACTCTAACATGAATTTAGAGAAGTAAGTAGATAGATAGATAAAAGAAGAATCCATTATATCATGACTTGTTTGGGTGAAAAGACAATTAGGAGATGGAGCCTACACACGTTTCTTGAGAAAGAAGCTTTATGGTTTTTTTGTCTTACCAGCAGGAAGCGTGTACATATATTACATCCACGTAAAAAGCTTCTTCTGGTAGCAATGTTGATGTTTGCAGAAATTGGTTGGTCTTGTAGCTATATAGGTATATCTCTTTTATTAGAAGAACCTGTAAGTCATACACCGTGTTTATGATGTAGATGTAGGTATACGCGCAGTAATGCTGCATTTACTAACTTATAGGTACATACATTTTTCTCGGAAAAGGGACCATGGTAGATTTTTTTTCGTTTCTCGGTGTTGTTGGGTCCACATCGCAAAGTTTCCAAAAAACTTGCCATGGTATCGATTGGTATGCGCATGTTTCAAAAGGGCAATGAACTCAAACTTAACTCTGGATCAGTATGAAAAACATTATACCGTGCCTCCTCTCTCTCTTTCTCTTTCCCCCTTCCTCATGATGATGATGACGATGAGAATAATGATGGCAATGGTAAGTGTTTCTTGAAAGCCGTGTATCTATCTAGTTTGGGCATGTAAGCATACACGAATGTATAGCATAGCAAACGAACGACTAAAAAATAATATACAATTACACAATACAATACAACTTCTTGTATTGACCAAGTATACCTAGAATAGATATATTATGAGCTTGGTAATAGCAATAATAAGTAATATCAAACGCTGCTGTATATGCAATTGTGTATAATAATCGCTTGATCATCATGATAATGTTTCCCTCTTTTTTACTCATTAGAAAATGTGCACGCATACATTCCTTTATCTGATATTAAACTATAATGGCAAGCATTGCATGCACAATTCTCCCTTCTACTGTTATGGCGTGTCCATTTTTCAATTTCCGTGCAGCAGTATAACAAAAACTCCTACTACATGAACTATTCAATATTGCTTTGAAGACGATAATTCGACGGAGAATTTCACTAGAACGTATACTAAAAAATTGCCATAATAAATTCACTGCAGTTTAGGTCCAAGAACAAAAACACAACATAAAAAATGCCATCAAATTTTATATTTGGTGGATTTGTCAACCTGTTATCAGCTACCTGTAGTAATAACGAATTTTCTTTGTTTTCGGCATCAAACATAATATCGCATTTGATGTTTATGTTTACAGACGATGTTTTTCACATGATTGTATTACATCAGCTCTAAAAACTGCATAAAAATTTATTGCATTAAAATTATTGTCATTATATCTTTTACCATTTGAATTGATCCATTATTCTGTGAAAGATGAAGGCCTTGAGATTCTCACGGTTCATTATTCTTCTGGGAAATTGTTGAGTAAGCTTATTCAAAATGCACAAATTTACCTAGAAAAATCTAACCAAGTTGTTATTGTAAAGTTTTAAAATTCTTAGTCTATTTAATGCGTTTGCTAAACTCGGAGGTACTAAAGTTCCTTTACAACAAGCTTTAGAAAATGACTGTACAAAATTACTTAATATTTTATAGTCGTGCATGTAAAAAAAAGAAATGCAACAAAACCTTCAGTTTAAAAATATAAGCGTCTATCTATAGATAAAAACTGAGAATTTGAGTTTTGTGCGGAATCATTACAACACCCAATCCGGCAACCTTTCAAAAGAAGGATAATATAATATAATATTACGCATAAATATTATTGTTATTATCAATTTATGCACGGTACATAGTACAAGCAGTTTAAAAAATATTCTTTGCCATCCAAGTACTTATGCATATTATACATACTAGAAAAACAACAGAACATTAGCAATCATAAATGCATGTGTGAAATAAAAGAAAAACAACAGGATCAATTTGTAGGGGAACTACGGAGAAACGCCTAACGCCTCTTTCCAACCATCACCACACCAGAATCGTGTAGAAGAGTGCAAAGCACTTTTTAAACCTGGTACGTATGAATAACTATAACATCAAGTGTGTATATACTAATTTGCTTTCTGCTCTGCAATTCTTTTTCACGCGTTTCCTCCTCTTTTTCATCTAAAAAATGATATCATGCAACAACGCCACCACCAACATTCACGTATCAAATCCAATCCAATACGTTTTTCATCTCTGCAATATCATCATCGTAACAACAAATATCAGATTTTGTATGCGATTCTGGCAAAGAAGAAGATGGTGACTGACGATGATAATATGCGTATGTATTACAAGCCATATTACCGCTGGCAACAATATGTACTAGGAAAACGACCATCTCGTTATTTTTTTGTTTTTACATAAGCTAAAGCAGAGATAGTACAACAATTTTTAGTTGATGCACGATCACTTATATCATAGTCATCTTGTATGCACTTTGGTTTTAATCTTATATAAATTGTCTGTAAACATGATCGTTTTACGTATATTCTTTCATTTTTTTCTGGCATGAACCAGAAGCAGCATTAAATTGCTGTACATTAACAGTGTACGGTTACAGTGACAGTTGAGAAGCTCAATTAATTTTTATTTTGTTTACCATCATCTTTATCGATAGGGTGACTAGAAGAAACTAGAAACGCATGTGATTTTTTATACGCACTTCTTATTGCGTTTACTTAATGCCTTACAGAGTGATAATCAGGCAATTTTTATGGGTTGATGTTTAATCTCAGGATTAGATGTGGCAAAGTAAGTATTTCATTGAGGATTAACAAGTAAAATATCACTTTGACGAATGGGACGTTTCACATAATCTAGATGGATGACTGTTTTTACTTATGGGAAGCTTAATGTAGCGGTTGAGTTTTAGCCGAGGAGATAACATCTACCAGAACTGACATAACAGAAAAAAACATTGAAATATTCAGAATAACTTTTAAGTTCTTCTGGGAATAGAAATTATTTTCTAGAAAGTTGCATTTTAAAGGTCTTCTGAGATAGTAGCTCAATAATCTGTTATGATCAAGCTTTTCCAGTTAAACAAAAATATGTTATCTCGGCTTCCCAGTTCAAGTTTCGTATAGCTAGCAACCATTTTCCTCCATTTTATCGGAAAAAGTTGATTGAGACTATTTCCAGCAAAACATTGACTTTCTAAAGTTTGCCATATTTTGTAAAAAAACTGAATGACTGAAAAACAACGGTTATGCAGCCATTGATCTCGTCACTGTTTTCCGCGTTTAATAAAATATCAAAACACTGATTTTAAGCCTCACTCAAGTTGACATTAACGGGAGTGTTTTTATTATGTCAACGCTTTCGTTGGAAACCTTCCATAGAGAAAATTTGGCAAACAGAAAATCTAGTAAACGAAAAAAGAGCAAAGAAAGAAGTGTTGTCGCAACGAGAAAAGCATAAACATGATGGCTTGCAAACCGCTCTCTGTGTATGCAATAACTATTAAAACAACATATGAAAAATAAGTTAAAGTTGAAAGACGTTGGACAAAAGCACAAAGGAAGCGTTTGGAGAACTCGTTACTCACTCTGTGCATATCAGATTTTTCCCAAAGCAGGAAGGAAATGTAGTCGCAACACTTTTGCAGGGACGCAATCATCCATGAAATAGGACAAAGCAAAAAAAAACCAACTAGCTGCGTACATTTCTTGTTTCTCTGATGTAAACAAGACATAATATGGCTATAGCAAGTTGTAAAAGTGATAAAAAATGAGTTCAGTAGCAATATACTGCAACATAAACAAAGAGAAAAAAGTACATGTTCCATTAAAGTAATGTTATTTTTTTCATCCATTTCCTTGTTGCCAATTGAGATAAGAATGCCAACATGTAATCATAACATATAAAACATAATAATAAACACATTTGTTTCATCATCACACAAACCAAAAATAATATAACGCTGCTACGCTAGTGAATCTTATTCCATTTCACTTACATTTATGCTATCGACTAAAAATCAGACAGCAGCGCAGATGTCATGTGAGAAGAAGATAATATTTATCTGATATATGACACTGATGATCTAGGAGGAATATATAGATAAATTGAATTGCTACAAAAGAATTGAATTATTTCTAGTGGAGCATTCACAAAAGAAAAACATTACTCTTCGATTAACATTCTTGATATCGTTGACGTTACATTGTCTTGTTGAAAAAAGTGCATATAGCGACGATGATAAGAATGTCACAAAGAAATGAAGGCACATGTATTACATATTTGAATGCATTCCACAGGCTTCATAGATACAAAAAAAAACAAATCAAGAAACATCATCTCATTCTCATAAACAGCATCTACGAACACACTCCTCTCAATTTCTCCGATCTCTGGTCTTTACTTTTGAGTCTGGATGGCGATAAGAATATTTTATGATACTATCATCGCTTATTAGGTTGTAGATGTACAATTATTTGTGAGTTTTCTG
>JAQFYG010001656.1:0-17844 GCA_034694325.1 Entomobrya corticalis | reverse complement strand
ACTTGTCTGAGGCAAAAAGTCATGCTTTCGCATTTCATTTAAAATTTATAAAGTGGACAGCATCAAAAATGGTAATTGGATGTTTTCCTGTAAACGAATCAGCAATGGCAATGCATTCCATTTGCAATAAAACTTCTATATGTTGTATACTACGGAAAATAAGGGGCAAAGAGGGAAGCATGCAGTTAATGCAGTATAGTATTTTTATTTCGTTGCTCTACTGGGCAACTTCCTTTTCATTGCAGTTCGATCAGGTAAATTTCACTCTTTTTAGTATGCAAGCAAGGCACCATTCGTAACACAAGTTCGAAAAGGCTAGGTAGGTAAGAAAAGGTGATATGTCGAATTACGAAGATGAGCTTTTTTGTCCTTCTTTGCCGCATCATTTCTATAGCAATTCAACTTATGTTATATATATGATACCATCATCATTTCCCGTTCTCAACCGCATCCATTTCAAAGTAATAATAACAGTAAATGCATGCAACCAACAAAACTCGTCCAGCTATTTTATTTCACTACTATACATCTTGATTGAATGTTTGACAGTCTCCTTTTCGCTGCTCAATTTTCGTTTCCTTTTGGCGACCACATCCAATGGTTATTCCTTATACATCTGATACAATAAAACCATTGTTGCTTGGGAAAGGTACGCCGGAGTGGTGAAATCGAGAAATGAATTGGGTTGTTCCGGAAGATTAAGATATGCAGAGACTATCACTGTGAGTGTGTACCTAAGATGTAAACATTTTCCTTCCATTTTTATGTATGTTTTGCAAGATCTTATGAACACAGCTACATTACATATATGTACCTCCGGTGTTTCTTAGATTTAGCATGTTATACTGACATGACACGTTAGATAGATAGGATGAGAGAAAAACGAAAAAATAGCCTGAAGAGACCTAGCTATTTCAATTCCAAAAATTGCATACATAAATAGCTAATGCACGTAACATGAAAACTGGTATATCTTGATGGCCATTTTATGTACAACAACCAGATTGTACACGTAAGTAACATAACAAACAATAATATCGGACGGTTGTGCTGTTGTTACACTACTGGTGAAAAGCTATCTATTCACCCATTGACAGTAGTACACAAAACAAAGTCGTAATATCTGTCCGCTATCATCCTCTTTACAAGTTTTACTACAACTAACGTGTCTATATTGTCTATCCAGTTGCCATTTTACGTTTTTTTGCAGGCCTTCCATTGCATTTTTCACTTTTGTATATTTGACAAACATATTACGTAAGTAGGTTGAACTGCATATTTTGAAAGCTCTGTTATTAAACTTGCTCTAGATACTATTTTTTCATACATTTTGCTGCCTCATTGTGCTCGTTACAAAAAACACGACGGCTACATCTACGGCAACGCCAAATATTAAGTAAACGCAATATCCGTTCGATTTATGCTACACCACACATGCTCCTTGTACTGGCGGTCAATTTTCTTCTACATCAACTTTCTCTTTTTACTTGATGCACCATATTTTATTTGTTGCTTGACTCGTAGTTGTCTTATTTCATTTTCAGCTGTAACGTGCATTTAAATGCATAACTATACTGATCTACTCATACAGATATTACTTGTGGTTGTATTGTTTGAATGCGAGATGTGTTAAGTGGGTATACAGATATACACAGCCACTACTATTTTCAAATATTTTTGCTTATATTCACGTGTGCCATTGCTCCTTAAACTTATATATACTCACTGCTGAATTCATATAGCACTGTTTATCCCATCTAAATCGGAACCATGAAAATTTTATCTAACCGATATCTGTTTGTCACGGAAGTCTGTGTGACTCTTTTTGACTTTCCCCAGTACTTTACCATAAAAGCTCGACTATATACTGAAATATATATTTCTCTCTCTCATATGAACAGAAAAAACGTGAGCGTTTCTTATCTCCTTCGTTCCTTCTTTCACTTCCTTCTTCTTTACCACTATTTTGTGTATTCACTTTCTCTCTGCGTACGTGGTGCTTATTCCACGTAGGCAATCATGTTTAATACACAGATACTTCTTTGGGGTTAAAAACCGCTAAAACTTATATGCCCAAGTTAAAGGTCGGCAGATATGCAGCTGTATTTTATATACGCGCTTACCTATGTGGCTTATGGCATCCTCTCCTCCACCTTCACCAGAACGAACGTGCGTGCAGATGGATTGTTAGCGTCATAGAAGGACACACACAAAACTTTTACACAAGTATCATTCTTTTCTTACAATATTATCTCACAGGCCCCCACTCTTTTGGAAACGTGTGTATTTTGTTATTTTGTTACTTTCTATTAGTTTTTTTACAACTAACAATGTAACATGATGATGATGATGTAATATAGTAAAAGCAAAGACTGCTGTCACCACCTGTGTTATAGTAACCGCTTTTTTGTATTAGTTGGAATTTTGTCGTTGGGTTTGCAGTCTCTTATCAATTTTTTTTGTAGTACAGATATGCATCAATATTCATTGTAAAGAGGATGAAAAGAGATATGGGTATGGTGAATACATACTTGGAGAAATAATCCAAATCCACTCAACCTTGCAGAGAACGTCAGGCTAGTTAACTGTCGTCGGCTTCCTTTTATTAATGCAAGTGATGTCAGACAAATTGAAGGTAGTCGGGAAGAGAAAAAGGGGATTAGAAAACGCATTGTATAGGCAGACACTGTATTGGCTTATGTTAACAACATACGTGATGTTTATAGTCATTTGAATGAATACTCGTGTACTCTTCGGTGTAGTAAAGAATTATACTTAACATGCCACGTTCGTATATTTTTCTACCTTTTCTTTCATCTTCTAAAATGTGTCATGTGAGAATTTAATGGAATAAAACGAGAGAATAGACTTTCTCGTGTTTGTATGCATGTGCTACTCGCATAAATAGAAACAACATTTTGTCATCTGATGATGACGGCTGTGTGTAGTGTTGGTACTGGACAGTAGCCTTTTTGCAGGCTATTGTTGTTGTAAATGATTCTGTGACAATTTTCACTGCTAGTTTTAAACATAATATGTACATACCTGGTGGAATTATTCACGTCGGAATATAATAGTAGTGGTAGTAGAAGCGGCTGTCAGTCGTACCAAAGATTATTGTTAGTTGCTCAGTTTTACTCCCGAAGCGTGCAGAAATTTCTGTGTCTTTTGATTTTCCTCCACGTTGATGACTGCCATGTTATTCACTAAAATTCCAAACTAGTAACTGGAGACTCTCGCAATGCTAGATCCTAGTTAATTGTTGATATCTCGTTTTCATTTCTAAAATCTGCACTTTCCTATTTGACAAAACTTGGGGAAAGTTAATACATGTACATATAATATAAAACGACATAATTTTAAGGCATCTATGCTACAAAGCTGCATGACTACAGAAACTTGTACAAAATGGAGCGTTTCATAGGGAACAATACAAAGTACTGCTAATATTATTATTAGTATATCTGTAGGATAATTTGCTTTCAAGTGAAAGCAAGATGCAGTAGAAGGTTTGACTTTGTTAAAATTTCCTTTGTACTACTGTGAATCCGTGGATAATAAAAATAAAATAATCTTGCCAACATATTAAGCTGTACAATTCCGCAACAGTAAATTTGAATTTGATTACAATATACGTACAATGGACATATTATATATAATATAGATACCTTATTGTTCCGCATAACTTAACAAGTATGTTTTATTCAAAATCTTTAAGACTGTGTTTGTTTCCATGAACTAAATTGTCTGCTACTCTCTCTGTTGGCATGTTATGCGTTATGCATATAGAATGTAGAAGGAAAAAAGTTTGTGTTATTCTAGCTTCAACTTGTCCATGATTCATTACTACAACGCTGAACTTAAGTAACTTTCATTCGTAAAAAATTTATCCAGGCTTTGCTTGCACGATGAATTGGAGCACATGCAAAGTACATAACATGATAAAACTATTAATAGCATGGCGTTTATATGATTCTTAATGGGGACATTAGTATGTCTGTTTGGTCATGCCGTCATGTCTAACTGTAAATCAAGTACAACACAACATGCTGTGTAAAAGTAGGCATGATCTTTTAGCTTTTTGCAGTCCAACCCCTTCCGCAATCAATTCATCAAGCAGCCGATGGTAATTGCTACGACTTTAAAACGTTTTTAGTCCTTTTCATCAAAGGAAAAAAATCATTGTTTAAAATGAAGTCATTGCTCTAGTTTTAACAAATTCGTGGACTTCAACAACTATTCGTTTAGTTTCAAATGGCATCAATAGTTCCAAGAAATATTAATGAACGTGGTTGCTGTACAGTTGACACTTTGACATATAAATGAAACAACCGTCGGTTGCGGTTCCTTCCTTCAACTATTACAACTGAAGTCTCTGACATACCGAGTCCCCAACGAGTCTACTGCTTTTAGTCTAAATTAGCAACGGTACTAGCTGCTCACCAAGAACTTTGAGCGTGTGTGACGCAACCAATTAAGAAATCGAAAGCATGGAGGAAGAGGTCAGAAGTTAGTTCTCCTGGGATTTTATTGTAAGAAAAGAAATGTCAACTCACAGAAATAACAGATAACACATTTTTAATTTGAAAGGAAGAATGACATTTGTAAGATGATAGCAATATTTTGTATGAAAATGTAAAACGAAGTGCTTATTATAGTACGCGTACATAGAGAATAATAATGCCTGGAAATCAATTTTATGTGTAACGATCATTTATAATGACTTATTCGTACTTACTATTAGAGTCACGAAATAAATACAGGATGTTGATGTTGCCTTAAATTTAGCGAATTATGCCGTGCTATAGTAATTTTCACTGCGAGTCATAACTTCACGGACGATTGGATGTGTCAACTTTTACTTTTTGCAGAAACAAATGTTACATTCTGAGAGCCGATGTAACTAAAAAATTCTTTAAATATAAACTTGCATGATTCAACTTCTATATTCATTGTGTAGTTTATACTTTTTTAAAGAAAATAAGTATCATCGAACGCTGGCGGTAGTTATAATATAAAAGTGCTTAATGAATATCAACTTTGGATTATCGAAATATAAGCGTGCTGATATGTGATATAAACTTTTAATACAGATATACTTGAGCCTGCTGTTGGGCCCATCGTTAATATACTCCACAATGCCGTGACTTTGTACAAACGGACGATTGGATCTCGTCAAACGTGCACGCCGTCAATTAGGTAAGGAAATACTTATTAAGATGTTTATTTAAAATTATGAGTCATGAGTCAAATGTAGTCGCGCACTTCAAAATTTTCTTGAATCTTGATTTTTCTTTTAATAAATGTACCAACAAGTATTGCATATTTCATGTACGATTTATGTAGCTGACTTATCCCGAATTTGTTTCAAGTTAAAAGAGATTATTCACCTCTGCTATGGTCAGAATATTGCTTGGATTTTCCTTATTATGAGACTAAACTTTTTTGCTTCATTAGTTTACACTGAGCAGTGTTTTACCTGTGTTTACCTGATATGGAGTAAAAGTTAGATAACGGATTGAGTTTGAAAGTGGATGTGAAGTGTGATCTGTTAGAAAGTAGGGAAGGAATTGAAAAGGACAGGTTGATTAAGGATATCCATTCGTTGCTTCGTGTGCAAGCAGTGTTATATGTAAGTCTGGAAAAGTTAACTTGACGTGAATGTAATATCATTACGTGCTTTCTTTTCTCTCCCCATGAAATCTTTAGATAGATATGTCGTGGAGTCGTGAATGGCAGTGTACTACTACCATCATCGGTAGCAGCAATAGTAGTAGCTTAGTAGTTACATGATAATATTATAAGATGTGGATATCGTATAGATACATATTTTCAACATTCGGACTACGTTCACGAAAACAAAGACATGGGCCCAGCGCCTACATGAAAAAATATATTGGATGTTTTTTTTGGTTTGTTGGTATCTTTATAATCTCCAGAGAAAGGGATAGTAAAATTCCACATTCTATGCATTTATATTACCCTTTTCAGTTTTAAGGTAATAGAAAATTACTTGCCACGTGCCAGATTAACATTTTCTCTGGTATTTTTTAACAGTTCTGATTACTACTTTATTTTCTGCTGTCAAAACGTACATTGATTATTTAACTTTCTCCAAATGACATTTTATATTCTGTTATAGTATTAACACGATAAAATGGACGAGAAAGAAGCTATATAAAAATAAAATCGTTTCTTTTAATTTCTCCAAACAGGAGGAGAGCATGTAGTGCTCACTGCTTGCAACTTCTGAGTGCTCGTCTCCTCGTCTTTCTTGTTCATTCTCCTGCCGTCCAAAAGTCATTAGTAAGTGAAGCGCCTCTTCGGATTTTAATCGCCGCCCTTGACGCAACGCACGATCCGGTAAGTGTTTCTTTTCCATTTATTTCCAACAGCTCTTTAAGAGTTTATCATCACAACGTTATTTATGGAAAAGTACTTATTGAATCTTCGTCTTACAAAAAATTCGCACTCCAGTACACTGCAAATTATCATTTATTATCAGTTGAAAGATTATATTATCTTTTTCGTTCAATCTATAATTCGGTAGACTTTATTTTGCCAATTTAGTTATTTCATATTCTGTGACGTAGTCCAATCTACGTAAAAATCTTGGATTCGGATGTATAGCATACATAACTGTACAGAAATCTTACAAAAAGTGTCAAAAATCATTAAGATTCTTTTGCTTTCCATGTGTAGTTCTTTTATTAAAAATCCAAAAAATGAATTTTGAGAACTAAGATTCACTTATACATATTTGATTTGTACATGAAATTAACGGTCTGATTTTGGATTAATTCAGATGCAAAATTTAACGTAGATCTTACTATTTACAATGAATCCCAAAAAGCATTGACAGAGAGTTATAATTTTTGAATGCGTAATGTGACTGACTAGTAATGAGCCCTTTTGTGAATAGAGTAGGCTCACTGTTAAAATACTATTTACAGGTACACGTGCATATTTATGTTATGCTTGATATTTCAAATGTAAAAACTGCGCTAATCTGTCACAAAGTGCTAGTTGTGATACTGACATAGATTCATTATATTCAATATCTGAGACATACTTAAGTATATTCAATATTCAATAGATATCTTATTTTTTACTGAAAAATATCATTAGATACATAATAAAAGAAGCGTAAAGCTGTTAAACTACGGATTACAAGCTACGGTTTGGGTTTGCATACTTTTATTTATGTTATTTGAAATATACGTCCCTGTTCGAAAATCCTTGTAACTTGACTCTGTATACAATAGAAAATGCACCGCTTATTCGTACTTAAGTATTGAGCAGATCAACAAATTTGAAGTTTTGAATGCGGCTATAGTGTCCATCTACCCGTCAAATGAATATTGAATGGCACTGAAGTGTTGTAGGAATAATAGCTAGTTTTTATCGCTTTATTAATATGAGAATATAACAAATATATTATAAAATCACAATTTTTATAGAATCTCTTGTTAATGTAAATATGTAAAAAGCGTATGCATATTGCGGTGTTATATCTTATCGCAACAAAACGGTATAATTGTTTGAACTACTTTTCATTAAAAACTTTATGTGAATGATCCGATTTTTTAATTAAAATTTCAGCAATTGCTTTGTTTGGTTCTACAAATCTTGGCGACGTTAGCCTTAGACACTGCTCACCATAAACCCTTGATAGATGCAGGGGTTGCGGACGCCCTTCCTCCTCTTTTGCTACCTGCAGATGAGTTTTTCTACACGAATCACACAACCTTGTTTGCTCGTTATGTGAAACATCATGCTGCGCGACTTCTAGTGTACCTAGGACTTCATCACCGGTCCGCTCTCCGTGTCAGTGTCTTTGATCTCATCACAGCAGGTTAGCCAAAAACTGAATTGTTTGATATTGTTCTACCAGCCATTCGTATACCATCAATGACAAATTTAATATGTGCACGTGCAAGCATTACGTCGACGAGAAACCCGTCCAAGCGTCCTTTGTTCATGACAGCTTCTTCCTTGACGTAAATTGAGGCTTTTTTAGTATTTTTATTCTGAAAATCTGAAACTCATTCTAAATTTGTGCAGTGCAGGAAAAGAGTAACAGACTGTAATAATATACGACAATAAAGATCCGATCTTGAAAGAGTAACAACGGGCTCATAGATAGTTATCTCCATGAAAATACAGCTCCTCAACTTTCCGCTCGTGTCAAAGCTAATAAGTTTCATGTTTATGGCAAATAGATTATTTACAGTGTCCTGCTAGCTTATATAATGATGCCCATGAGCGGAGTGCTTACTCAAATGCACTGCATGATGTGAACTGAGATCCAGCAAGGTAATAAGTTCCACGGGAAGCCTGTGGTGATGCCTTCATAACCTTAGCCATCAAATAGTAGGCATCATGTAAAGTAATTGCTTGTAAAATATTACGGATAAAAGTAGCCTATAAAAACTTCCCTAATATGCTAGCAAGATTGCTAGCAATTTACAACAGCTAAGTGCACAAAAGCGAGTGACCTTTTATTCATATGGGTTTAAGAAAAGAAGTTCAAATTTAAAACGTCGATAAAACGCATTCTATTTTTTAGTTGTAGTTATTTTTATATTTATATACGTAAACTACTACATTATTCATTTCACTTATTGTTCAGATGAGTCAACGTTCACTAGTGGAAACCTGGGAAATGAAGACCTGTTCATTACATGGACTTGTTCGACTCCTCCACCGGTGTTGGGTCATCCTCACGCTGGAAGTGGTAACTTACCACCTGTGATTGCCATGTCGGTGGAGTCGACCCTTATCAGGGTTCTCAAATCTCTTGAGGTAGCCAATCGATTTGCCACACCTTTCCCTTCCTGCGTATGTATAAATAAACATTTTACGAATATACTTCTAATAATGCACAATATTTAGACTACTTTATACGTATTGTTAGCAGGACAATTTTGCCTTTACAAAAAGTATCATACAAAAAAGGCACTTAAAAAGTTCACTTATATTTTATGGCTAAAATAGGTATGGTCATTGGTGTATAAACGTTTATTCATTGGTTGTTATCCTTATTATTCCTTATCCTAATAACCTTTTAGTACTCATTCACATATTATTCATGGATTCATGGATATTTAATAAATGAAACAGAACAGACCCCAATTTTATCGTTTTTAGCCACTTTTATTTTCTACTTCCCAACTATAGAGGCACCTACCGCACAAAAGTCGAATTACATTGTAATTGATGATCTGTTTCGTAAATTATTCTCTGCTTTAAAACTATAAATTTATAATTTATTTTTACTCTATAGTAAATACCCTCGACATCTTCGTTATTGTTGCTATGAATGGTAAGTATGAAATCAAGTCTCCCACAATATTCCGCGTTGGGATGTTTCCAGACATAAAAAATATAGAAAAAGGGTGCCAACGGCGAAAAACGTTGTTAGGATAAATCCTCTTTAAAAGAAACCCAAAAATAAATCTTCAGTCTCCCTTCGATATCAGCTCAATTTTTCTCTGTTAGAAAGCAAGTTCTGTTAAATTTTTGATTGGTTAGAAATAAGAGAAAAAGTACGTAAAAGTAAAGAAAAAGAGAAGACTCTCATGCAGAAGTTGAGTGGGAAAACGAGAAAAGAGAAAAAAAGCGTAGACACGACAACGTTTGGAATATTGCAGTGAGAAAGGAGCATAGAGAGAAAGAGGAGAGGAAACAAAGTACACTTTCCCTCATTCCCTCCCCCTATTTCACATTTCAAGCGTAAACAATACAAGTTAGCATGCTCTGAGAAAGTTTGTTCATCAAATGATTGGCAGTCATGTAAATCTAATAATATTTCTTTGTATAAGACTCCTTATCTTTTTGTTTACAAAAGCTCTTCAGAGCACATATAAATATTCCTCATGTGAATGAATAATATTATGTAGATAGAATGATTATGATTTCGGGATTCTCTCTCTTCTGCTAGCTATGGGAACAGCAACAACAGTAGATATGCCATTTTGAAAGACTATCATTTTGAAAGTTTTTGTACAGCAATAACTGCGTGCTAGGCTAGAACTACTCCCGTGCCCGGTACTTCACTCTGATTTGTGTAAATGCATCATAAAAAATAAGATAAATACCATCTTGATACGGTATAGTTTATAAGCTTTCTATGTGTGGTTTATTTTATCAACAAGGAATTTATAGATTATTATTTTTATGCACCGTATATTTAAGCTTCTTGTTCATCTAGTTTTGTCTTAGTTAGTCTTCGGAAGTTGTAAGATGTAGAGATACTAGAGCGAAGAAAAGAAACTTACATTATACCAACAAAACCAGGTAGGAGTGCACTTTATTTCTGAAATAATTTCTCACGAAAACACATCGTGTCTTTTGCTTCATATTTCCGAAAAAAGGTGAGTGCTGCTCCCGGTTCTCCATATTTGCGTGAGCCGTCATCATCAAGTTGGTTGAATCAAAGTCCCAGTCGCAACTGTTTCTCGCCAGCCCTTCACTTTAGAAGACATTCTGCAGAAAGTAAGGCGACTCATGAACAATAATAAATAGTATTTCAAGTTTCTACAAAATTGAAAACTTCAATTTTCTTTTCTATGCAAAGTATTCAATCAATTAAATAGATAATTCTTTGCGTGAATATAAATATATTTGTCTCCTTGAATTTCATAGGTCGTCGGGATAGCATTGGGGGACCTGAGCTAGATCCAGCATTTGTAAAAATATTTCAAACATGCTTTCCAGCGATAATTCATCCAACGATACTTTTGAGACTGTTATTACACCGACTTCTTAGTACGGGGTTAGCCCTTCGTAGATGGAAAAGTTGTGCCTCACGTGCCTCATTTGCCTCTGCGTATTCGGGTCATTCAGGTCACTCGGTCTTCTCTATTTTATCTGGTGAGTCTAGGACGTCACGGAGCAGAGCTTCAAGTACAGATGAATCCGTTCCTTTAACGTTGAGAAGGAGACGGCAGGTGGGTCAAGAATATCAGGATCGTGCCCTTCATTTTTTTGTAATTTGACTCACAGTAATTGCTGTAATATTGGTGTTGTTTTTATAATTTAGGTTAGCCTTACCGTGGACTGTGTATCAGGAACAAATCTTAATGAAGGGGAGGAGAGTTTAGTGCTTCACGAGTTAGAAGAGACGGTGTCACCAACAGAACCGCAACCTTCGTCACCAACCAAAAAGAGTAACACCATCCGAGGAATATTTTCAAAGTGGAGGTCGTCAAGTCAAGAGGCTAGTGTTGAAAAATCTGAAGATAGCCAAAAACTAGCAATTGAGGCTAGTTCAAAGCCAAGAGAAAGCTCCATATTCGGCCTCCTTCCTCTTGCTGCTTTAAGATCAGCGTCGTCAAGAGAAAGCTTACATGGTGGTGGAAATGGTGGTAGTGGGCCAAGTAGTCAGAATAATACGCCTGCAACATCACCGTCTTTCTTAACTAAGCAGGTATATGCGAGAAAAAAGTGCATAGATAAGAAAATGAGAACATTCTTTGGTAATAATATATTCAATTTAAACGTGGTCACTGTTTTAGTCATTCCGTTTTGGAAGTTTACATCAAAAGAAGACAAGACGCTTAAGTCGAAATCGATCATTGGATGTTGCACCGGAAGCAACATCGCCATCTAAAGACACTCCAGAAGATGAGATTTTAGCATTTCAAAGACGTCTTCAAAATCTGCCAGACTTCCTAGACACATCAATAGAGCCTCCTTCCCCTCCTGCTATGCCTCCGGCATCACCAAGGCCTCGTTCTCGTTCTGTGCCAAAAGTAACTCTTGAAGCTCCATTACCTTTGATACTATCGGGCCTTTCTACTTCCCCTCCCCCAACCTCTCCAACTTTACCGATTCCGAGCTCAGCACATTTGCTCAGTCCGTCGAGTCCAGTGCGTGGATTTCCTTCCGTTATACCACCGCCCATACCTCCTCCGCCTCCTTCTCCTGGTCTGTTGACCCCTCATTCTCCGAAAGCACTTTCGCGGGGCATTAGTCCTTTCGAAGAAAAAATTTCCACTGCAGGCAGTGGCAATGAGAGAGGTGGAGATATCAATATCAGCATCAGCAGAAGAAGTTCTGTTTCGCCAGCCAGCTCAGCTTGTCGTCGGCATGACAGCATCTTCATTTCGGACATGCCCATGGTTCATCGTGCTGTACTACTGTTTGTAGAAGTAATGAAATATAAATACTCTTTCGTAAAAATATTGTTTGTTTATCCATGTGGTGTGATTATCCAGCATTTAAATCTGTTATATTTTATTGTTTTACATGACAAAATGCTGATCTCAGATCTTTGCATGCTTCAACGCGGTAGTTTATTCTCTTTCGCAAGCAGTTTTAACAGAAAGTAATGATAATTGATACTAAAAATTATATTAATCAGTGGCCACTGGTTTTAGGTGTAAAGATGTAGTAGCAATTGTTTGTAGACATTTTTTGAAAATATACAGTTTACACAATGGGCATAAAAGCTCCAAGACTGATCTCGCTAATTATTTGCTTCCGCTTTGTATAAAAAATATTGCTCGGCAGTCACATACATGCACCTGCT
The DNA here is from genome assembly GCA_034694325.1 of Entomobrya corticalis. NCBI lineage: Eukaryota > Metazoa > Arthropoda > Collembola > Entomobryomorpha > Entomobryidae > Entomobrya > Entomobrya corticalis. The sequence continues at coordinate 5,309 of JAQFYG010001656.1, read as the reverse complement.
TCTTTCTTGCTATTTATTTATAAGAAATTTTTTATATTCGAAAAGGCGACTTAAACAGAAAAGTCATTGTAAAGTCATATCCCCCGACTTAAGTACAAATCGGAAATCATAATGTTTTTGTTGATACTTTTATTTTTTCTATCCCATTAATAACTTGTATATGCATTTCAATGTTATCCCTTAAAGAAGATGATTTTTGTTTGAGATGATGCGTCCGAATTCTAATATTAACTTTGTTTTAAGGATTGGGTGACAACCTGTCGACCACATGGAAAAAGTGGTGTCATTAAAGAGTTAAAAGATTTCGTTGCTAGAGTCTCCTCGTGTGGTCCACCATACTTGCGATGGGCAGATCATATACGTATGCTGTGTCCAGCTTTGGTTAGTAAAATTCAAATTTCATCTTTTACTCATTCCAAACCACTTAAATATTCCGACTTAATGAATTTTTGTTTTCATGCCTGTCATTTGATATTTCATGCATAATCTACAACAAATAAAATCCCAGCTTGTGGAGGACGATACACACGAAATAGAATCTCTTGAGGCAATTGAACAAGAGTATTGGGAGGTAAGCCAAGAAAAAGCTATTTTTAGCGTTTTAGTAGACAACCACGCAACATTTCAAACTTTCTCCTCAAACAGTTGGTGAAAACTGGCGTAATTAGATCTGTATCTGTTTATAAGAGAAACGTTTTGTTGTCAACTATGTGTGTATATATAGATGCAGCGACTGGTTGTAAGTGGAAATTTGCCATGTAGCAAGGAGGAAGCGGCAGTGTTAGCAGGAATGCAGCTACGGCTTGAAGAGTGCTGGCCAAGATCCCGTCCTCCTAAAATCCATACTGCCCCAGCTGCATCTCCTGCGCCTCCATCACCAAACGTTGTTCCTGAAAAGTCACCTGCCGGCAAAACTACTGAAGATGATAAGGTAAAGATAGATACTGATGATTAACTCTGTAGCATAATTTTCCTACATTATAATTTTGTCGACTTTTCTGTAATATGCAATTGTATTAGCTAATCTTGACCTTACCCTAACTGAAAATAATTGAAATCCCTTGCTTCCTTATCATATGTATTTATTGTCATAGACCCATCATGTGTAGTTCATGGTGTGAGTAAAAATGAAGCGCGTAACAGATATTTAGGTTTTTAACGAAGCCTAACGGATTTGTAGGACTTGTCGTTGATACCACTTCTGAACGAAAGTCCCGGTCCCGGAAAGTTAACTCACGCGGCCGGAGATGGCGATGGTGGAGGAAGTAGTAGTTGCGGTGGCGTTTGTGGAGGTGGAGGGGAGCTCCGCGGTGATGACCATTCCATGTATGCAGAAGAGATTATTACAAAGAAAACATCTGGCGTTGCTCGTGCTGTTTGTCTTCTTGCCACTTGCTATTCTTCCTCAGACAAAAATGAAATGTCGCTTTCGGCCTCAACAAAATTGGAGGACTTGGTACCACCTTGCTATGTTCATGCTGGCAACATTGTTCGCCTTATCAAGGTATATTTTTTTTTTTTCATTTTTGAATAACTTGTGGCTACATGATTGATAATCAACTACAATAACTAAACATTGGATACGTGTAACATATTATTGATAGGTAAGTATGAAACAGGATACTGTGAATATTAGCAGCACCAGATGAACGTATGAAAATCCGCCATGCTATTATGAAAGATAACTTTCTCCGACCTGTTTAGAAATAAGATCAGTTTTAAAAAACATGATAAAGCAGCTTTTCAGATGGTGTCTTTATTTATTTAATCCGATATTCATGATGGCATGCGATCCGAAACGTCATGTGGAAGATTAAATTCATATCAACATATTTTCTATTTTGAAAGTGATTTATTGTAAAAGAAAGAAACTCCACTTACGACAATGGAAAGATAAGTGAACATATTTACTGGAAGACAAAGATAGTGTAGATGACTTTAAAAGGTTACTCACGTGTACATAGAAAATCTTACACCATTTTCTTTCTTTATTTATTTGCACAGTACAACTTTTGTTTCTAGACGCCCGCATTAGTTTTCAGTTGAAAATTTTAAGATTCATTAAGTTTTTATTTGCCTCAAGTAAATTGTTGCATCCGTAAAGTAGAAAACTGTCTTATCCATTAAGATGCTTCGAAAATCAAAAAAGATACATTTTAAAAAGAACATCTGAAGTAATTAAACAATCTTTTAAACTTTTAATTGTGGCACATGAAGCAGAGCAACAGTATCTTTAACTTAGCAAAGCTAGATAACACGTACATAAATTGATTCAACATACGAACTTACTCATTTGTATGAAAATTAAATTAACAGAAAAGTTTGTTTTACTACAGATTCTCTTTGATTAACGCCGTGTTAATATGCCATTAAATACTAGCTGGCATCTTACTTAATAAGCATATAAATGTAAACATGAGAAATGGAGAGGGAAAGAAATTTTTATAATCTTAAATCGTGAGAAGGCCGTAACTTTTTCGTTGAAATACTTGAACTGGTTCAATGAGTGAATTTCGTAATCCCTGGGGGCGTATTAAGACTTTCTCCGAATATTCAAGAAGTATTTTCTACCAAATTTTCTTTCCATGGTAAGTGGACCACGCATAGTACTAAGGCATGTATCATAGAATGTAATACGATGATTGTTCCAAGGAGAAATGATAGACCATTGTACTGGCAATCTGAAAGTCAATATTGGCTTTGTACTATATTATGTAAACAACTATGAATTATTTTCCCATATTTAAGTCTACTATCTCGATCATACTGCATTGGACAGACAAATGCATACAAAATCGCTTAATCATGGATTTGTCCAGAACATTTCACGGAAGTAAAAATGTCAGCATTCTGGAGAAATACAAACATTAGTTTAATTTATTCAGTAAACACTTCACTCTAGAAGTTATTTTGATCTTGTTGATAGCGTAGCACTTTCAAAATGCTAGATTACTTTGTATGTTCCAAGGATAGAAAAAAAGACAAGAGGGTTTCAAAATTATAAGTATTGAATATATTATTTCCTATCTGAAAAGTATCATCAAGAAATAGATATGTGCGTCTTAAAAGGCTTATATTTTCTTAAAATACATCAATGGGTGGACTAGTTGATAAAGTGTGTCCCCTTGCATTTTCCCGTGCGTAGTCATTTAACAGACTCTGCTTAGGAAAGATGCTAAAAGTTGTTTAATAAAAGTAACCAAAGAATGTGCTTCTGTAGCTCTGCCTTGATATTAGAAACAATTACAAAAGACAGCGACAACTTTGATTAAAAGTTTAAAAATAATTCGAGGATTGGTGTTCCATTCTCGCATAGTAAGAAAACTAAATTGTATTGCTACGTCGCTGTCGTAGACATAAACCCTCCTAGTGTAAATACATAAAGTGAAAGTTATTTTCAGACAGTCAAAAAATATAACAAGCCTATACGATAGAAATACTCTGAATGTGGAAACAATGGGCCAGAGTCAAGGAGTTCAAATAGGTAACGGAGAGGATGAGGTTAGTATTGACACAGTCTATCTTTCCTGCTTTCTTTTAGTGTTATAAGTCACTTAAGAGCATAGCACAACAAAATATTTATTATGTTCAAAGGTGACACTATTTTCGGTTTCACTTATCGCAAATGTCGTATTTATTTTTTGCGACCATGACATTATACCTTCTGTTACGATAATAAAAAGTCGGTAATGCTTAGTTTAATGCCAAAGATCCATTTCCTTGTTATGTAGCTCACCGATATTTTTTATTGTTTGATGAAATCGTCGCATAAAATATAAATTATATTCATTAAGCTTTCGTTGGTTATTTTTCATTCGCTCGAAAGGATACAAAGGAGAGTAATCCTTAGTGCAGTCAGATCAATCATGTCTTTTTATCCCTGGATTAGTAAACTAGATTCATGATCATGTCATGAATAGGTAGACGACGAGACCGACAGTAGCAAATCGCAAAACCATTCCATTTTCCATGCTACTTTCCCTGTGTAAAAAGGAGCTTGTAAGTGGATAAATTGTGATGGTAAAATTATGTTACTATTTTCAATATTATTCGGGTTACACACATTCGCTCTCTCCTTCTGGTCTCTGGTTTTACCTCCACACAAACATATACAACATAATCCTCCATAAGTCGGGCCATTTGACTTTGAATTTGGACAATTGCTTTAGCAAAAACAGTAATCATATACTTTTATGTCGCCTTTTCTTGATGTTGTACTATGGGTACCAATCGGCTCAATCCGCATCCTTCAAATAAACTTGTTCATCACTTTCCTTGTTGTTCTGTTAGCCCTGACAGCCCTGTACCAGTTTACGCATAGAGTTTCATAATAATTGATAGTTTGAAAACAACAACTTTTGAACAAATAGAACAAGCATGGACGTAGATGATCTTTCAAACATATAACTTCAATTTAAAATGATTTTTTGTTGAAAACGATATACTATGTTTTTAGTTGAAATGAGCGGGTTTGAAATATATATGTATAGCGTTTTTGCAAAACGAGAACCCGAGTTTTTCTCCGATTTTGTACTAGGTATACACCATTTATACTATAAAATGAAACACCTTTTTCTCATTATAGTCATGTCAGAAGAAATACGCAAAAGAAGAAGATTGTATACGAATTTATTTGATATTAATTAGTGTACATATATTGTTTAAAAAATTATGCAAGTAATTGTTAACTATCTTCATCTCTTACCTTGCGCAAATTTTTGCCTATGTAGACACTATCACTAATTCCAGGACTCTCCTCGGACAATGCAGCATCCACCCAAGCATGCATGAGCTATAATTATGTCAATCTCTAACCGGCTCTCTCTAGTATTGTGTTGTGTGTGGTAATCTACACTCTAGACATGAAAATTCTGCTGTTTGTGTAATGTGACCTACGTGGCGATGATAATAATGGGTTGGTACAACGCTAAAGATGTTTTACCAAACTTTCAAATATGTATTACGTTTCAGGGCAACAGATCCGGGTTTATGGGTGTCAGTGTTTTTTATATGGAAGTACTGACATTTCTGACTACTGAATGCATGTAAGTTACTGGATTTTGAAGCATCGTTTAATGGTTTTTGTGGTGGCAGCTATGGTATCTTTCCGTCATTTATACTACTAGTGATATACATCATAGTATTATTATAGGAATATATATATAGTAGTAATAACAACAGGAACATTCGTAGTACCAAAGCAGCAAGATTTAGACGATCGCTTCTTCCAGGCTTAAATAAATAATCTTATTTTCACCATGAATTTCCTAAAGATTTCCTTCTGCAACACTTATCAAATTTACTTTTAT
>JAQFYG010001655.1:0-17847 GCA_034694325.1 Entomobrya corticalis | reverse complement strand
AAGTAAAAGTAGTGCTCACTATTATCATATGAACATGTAGATTCATATCTGCAATCCCATATATCATCAAGCATAAAAATAATGTGAAAAATTGAGAAAAAGATGCACAAAAGTGAATATAGTCGACATGTTAGACTGTTGCCACTTTGCCGCTGTTGTGATGTGGATGCACTTTACCGAGTAAGTAGTGGTAATGGCGAGCAAGACGCGGTGACTTTTTTTGTTACATTATATTGCTGTTGTTGGATAATAATGATAATATTCATACAACACGTTTGTCGGTGAATCCATCAAGAAAGATGATGATGGCATTTGATAGCTGTTATGCAAAAGGCGAAAGGATTAAATTGTGCAGGTAGAAAAGGCTTAAGACTAAGACGACGAGTAACTCACATATTTTTTGTAGACCAGTCTCCTTTCTCATTTGTCTTGATGGCTGTTACTTGTCGCTAGTATATCCTTTTGAAGAAGAAAGAATAGGAGAGGAAAAGAAGTTTAATTTGTACTTTTGTTGCTAGTTGGGCTGTTGTACTTGAACTGGCGGAGGGTGAATGTATAAGGAACAAAGCAAAAAAATAAAGGTGTATTTATTTGAAATAGTCCGCTATAGCCCATTTGACGTTTCCTGTTTTTAGTGTTGTCGACATTTAGCTTAATTTTCGACTGATAAGTTTACCGTGGTGCGGATATGCGGGATGAATATTGCTATTGCTTGAAGCAAAAAAAAATATGTAGAATTTGAAGTTTTTAGAATAAATGCATCCGCATCCTTTGTTGTGTGTAGAACAAGATGAAAAAGTATTTATGCATGCATTTATAGCTGAGAGACCGAGACAGTAATATAAACTGTCTCATTGTCATGTCATAACATATATTTCCTTCTCTTCTGTTTTTATTGTCGTCATCGAGGAGGCGGCGAAGTGAAGGGACTGAGATAACGTTTCATTAAGATATTTATTCTCAGGATGAAATGTCAATTTAACCTGAAAGTCAGGTTTTCTCTCACAACTTTTAATACGCGGACTATTAAGAAAAACAACAGCTGCAGCTGGAGTGGTACACTTTTTTAAAGCGAAAAAGCATGAGGAATAGAAATGGGCTTGCTTGTAGAATTGCAAGTGTATTAAGTATTAACTTGCGGGCTTATAGTATATGTTTTAATGCGCTCATTAGCAGTAGCGAAATGCAAGCAAAATGACGGGGATGGTCATCATAATGTAAATGATATCAACCTGTTGTGCATTTCTTAAAAGCTGAAAACTAACCATCAGTGTCTCATTGAAGGTGATATAGTGAATATACTTTATTTTATTCATCAATTGGATGATATGGAAGTAGATTTTGAAATCCAGTTTGCATTTTTTAAAATCAATTCTCACGATGTGGCTGAGTGAATTCTAAGATGATATGACGATGATCTGATCTGTGTAGTGCTTTTTTTGGTGCTCTGTTTTTCTTTTCTTTTAAAATAGAAAAATTTCACTCCTTTTTTGAAGAGAGTCCAGCTATTTTCCCCTTTGAATTTACTACTGTTTTGCATCTTGCATGTAAGTGGGCTCATTGTCTCCCTTTTTTCACCAAGTCATTCTCATCTGCCTCTGAATTTTGTATGGCAATACATACAAGAAAAAGATTGTGTAAGGTCGATAGCCATTTAAATGGACAAGGTGGAAAATTGAAATTCTATTAGCAAGGATGACAAGTAACAAGTAGTTTGAATTGTAAAATAGGAGCTACTGGTTGTTTGCTTGCTTGTTCATGTAGCTTTCTCGTCCCGTTTACTTTAGCTCTTATCATCCAAAAGATTATTTTCTGATAATATGACGACGATGAAAAAAGAGAAAGATAGAGAGTATGTGTATGTGTCTAGATAAAAAGCTGTTCCGTTGTTGTTTCTACTACTACATGCCATTTAATTTTTGGTGGTACCAGAAATTGTTAACAGAGTAAAAACGATGTTAATTCAATGCTCAAAGTCCTTTTAACAACTTGCTCTCTGGTCTGTTGAAGTTGAAAATGGAAGGCGTTTCTATTTACTGTGTACTATTATTATATAAATATGTGGATACTTTCACGCATCATCTCTGACAAGAAATCCTAAGTTGAGTTCTGTATTCAGCAGACCTTTCCTATCAATTTCATTTCCCAGAGTATCAGTATCAAACTTTTTTAGAGAGTACCTTGCTAATGCGTTCTAATTTCCTGATTATTTCTTTGAAAATGCTTGGATGTAGTGCTAATAATAGCATTGTTTCTCTTTTGTCTCTGGTTGCCAAGTATGAAATAGTAATGTGATTGCACAACTTGTTTACCAAAACGTTAACATACGATTATACCTACGAGCAGAAAATATGGTTTCAATTCAAAAGCTGACTTAGGTATGTATATCAGCCGTAATTATATTTATTATCGCTTCTGGTTTCTGGTCACATTTAATCTCAATCTTACTCAACTCACTCCCTATATCTTTCTTTTGCACCATCAACTATAAATCAAATTATTTTTACCAGAGGCCATAATATTATTATCTTCTCCTTTTCGCGACCAAAAGTCGTGTGAGTGTTTCTTCAAAAACTGACTGGGGTGAACAGTACACTGTTGTGTGTGTGTGTCAGCTGAAGACATATAAGAGGAGAGGACCTGCCCAAAATGTATGCCGACCTCACTCGTCGTTGTGTCGTGAGATGTGCTTGGCTAAAACTTTTCTTTAAAAAAAATTATACTTGAGTCAAAAAATGAACCCACTGCTCATTATACATGTGCAGTGACTCCTGACTGGGCGTTTCTACGACGACAACTGTGAAGTCGAGGAGAGATATCTTACCTAAGTTTTTAATGCTGCGAGCTGACTTTATTAGGTATGCAGTATTTATGTAGGTAGGTAAGGTATATTAAGACTTGGTATCTTGAAAACAGCTCTCTGGCGCAAGAACATGTGTATTGTATAAAAAACCCATATAAATATGCAATTAATACGTTCCTTGCATTTTTTACTACAAGATAATTGTAGATCGATACATTTAGTATTGCATACCTAAATTTAATATTGTAAAAATTACAATAACGACCTATTTGTAGTCCATGCTCAAGTTAATCATCAAATCAACTTCATCATCATAGCCATGAATCTTAAATATAAAGATTGCCTATTTGGATGAGAGGGAAAACACTGCGCTGTAAAAATAAGACAGGGAACGTTGGACTTGACTTGACTACTTGACAAGGGAGAACATTTGCATTGAGGCCGAACTGGTACGTATATGGCTTCTCATTGAGATTATAAAAATAAAAAAGAAGTTCAGGGCGATAAACGTAGGGTTCTAGGAATAAACTCTTGTGCATTTACTTGTATTGTAATATAGGTTTTCATTTATAATGGAATGGTAATCATCATAACTACGGCCTTCCATATGGATATGCCAAAAAGACATAAAGAAAAGCATGTAGTGATACTTTTCATCGTCCGACCATTTATAAAAGGTTTCGATTTTCTATCGTTTTGACTAAATAGCTTACACACAGTGATTGTAATAAGTAAACAATAAATTCTTTTGATATATAACAAATACCGATACCAATATGGTCATTTATGTATGAAGACTGAACAGAATTGAGGAATATTATTTCCATTCATGGTATCCAATCAATAATCTATAAACAAACTAGGCATACTATTATATTCCTAAATATCGAAGATGAATATGTCGTTAACTATACATGGCATACTATGTAACAATGACTACTATAATAATGGTATTGAAAAACTAGCAACAAAGCACACAAAAACTCAGTTAAACTTGGACATAATATCGTGATCACATTAACAAGAGGAGAAGCTAGATCTAAGGAAACTCTAATGAAAAGAAAATGAGCTTTTTTAAAAAACTACGCTTTTTACATGCAAACAAGTTGACTAACGCAAAAGAAAAAAGTGCATAAGGAAAAATAATGATTGGTTTTCTGATGATGATGCTAAGAATTAGATGAAGTATAATGTAAAGATAATCTTGCATGCTCACAATATTTAGTTGCATATTTAAAAGAACAACAATCACAAACGCAAAACTTACATACAATGGATTATAGTTACTACTGCAAAACCACTGTTGTTAGTTGTGTGTACAGTGATTGTATTCTGATTGCAATATCTGTCTGTACTTTTTTTACACGGACGGTCAATCTCTGAGAACAATCAAGAGAGAATCGCAGTAGTCGTGTTGTAGTCGTCGTCGCTTGCGCTTTTTGGTTTACTACATGGCAATAATGCAAAGGATTTTAAAAAAATCAAATCGCTATAGTATCATGCACATTATATTATTTGTAATGTTGTTTGTTGCAGTAAACATGCTGTAATAAATGGATGCACTGTTTAAAAAAAACTACATCGAATTCTTTTTTTTCATAGTCGACGACGACGACGACGATCATGTCGTGGTGAATACCAGAATGCGAATGTAATGCTGTCGAGTTCTCTATGAGAAAACTGACTTGACTTTGAGAAGAGATTGTTGTTTAAACATCAAATTCACACACAAACACAGACAGAGAAGAGTCATAGTTGGATGGAAGTGCCTTTGTATTTTGCTTTTATACAAGATGTGATATAGGAACAAGAAGAGGAATGCTTCAGTCTAGTATACACACACAATAGTCGTCGTCATCATGCGTCGTCGTAAAACTTGCTGTTGGGAGAAGTGAGTTTTGCATGAATTGGTGATACTCTCTAGTAGAAGCAAAGAGAGCCAGCAGCAAACACTCCATCGTCGTTTACTTCTTCTTCCTCTCTGCTTCTTGTTTCTCTCTAGCTTTTTGAGTTTTATTAAAGCATAATTTTTTTCTACTTGACTTGGATAAAAGTTTATTATGTTGGTAGTATTGTGGGAAAAGAAATGGAAGAATCCCATGTATTATAGTTCTTGGGTAATGATAATCATCATGTAAAACTTGGTTGCAGTCCATTGCCTTGCTCTCAGTTTGCTATCGCATGTTCCCCTGAGACCATACAAAACTGACCGGATTTTCCTCGTCAGCTAATAAACAGCAAAGCTGAAAACAAGAGTCTTTGTTCATCAGTTTGTCAGTTCTTTATTCTGAATTTGTTATTATATTGGATGCATATATAACATTTATTATGACGATTAACTAACTATTATAAAGAATAATTTTTGAAGGTCTCATTTTTATTGTGTTTTCCAATTTCTCGGTACTGAATTTTCCTTGTTTTTATGTCGAACGACTTTGACAATTTTGTGTTGCTGTGAGTAAATTATGCACATTTTGTGAAAAAGTGAAAAAGGAATGGGTTGAATTAAAAAAGTGTTGCTTTTTATGATAATCATGTAACAGAGAACCGACTGACTTAATTAGCTGTTTGCCGTTTTTTGCAAAAAACATTATCGCCATTTAAGATTACGATAGCGTAAAGTGTAAAAAACTATAAAGGTTGTTGTCTGGCGTTTCGAATCAAGAATGTAATTTCTGTTATCATCTATGTATTAATTTTGTTTGTAGAGATCCATCCTCAAAAAAAAATTTCACTAGTGCTTGGTTCTCTTTTCGCAAAGTGAATTGAAACAAAGTGCCTTATAAACTATTTTATAGTGATTTAGTCATTAGCATGTATGTAGGAGGATACGTGCGAGTTAATTTCAATTAACGATTTTAAAAAAAACACAACGATTTACATTATTCGTTGTTTGTGGGTTGGAAAACACTCTTCTCATTTTTCCAATGTGTGGTCTGTTGATTCACAAAAGATTGTTATAATCATTGATTCATGCATTACACTTGTGCTATGAGTTTTCAATAAAAAATAGATGAATTAACAATAACGATAAAAAGGTCTAAAAAATCTATGTAATAAATACATAAATAACAACAACAATAGGATTTTGCAATCTATCAAAAGTAGTAATCGCAATCGGAGCGCATATAAAGTGAATACAAAAGTATGAGTGAACATAAAAGCTACTAAAAAACAATGGACTTTTCACACAAAGTCAGCATCATCATCAACTAGAACGGAATACATACCAATTGGATAATACTTTATTGTTTTGGAAGAAGAAGGAGGATACGAAGAAAAAGGAGCAAAGAAAAATGAAAGAAATATAATCGTCGCGTCAACATACTTTTTCATATAGTTTTGGTTTTTAGTATTATTGTTTATTAGCAAGTATTAGAAAGAAACAAAAATTGGTCTGTATTATTTTGATGGGAGCAAATTAAAGCGAAGAATGAGGCAAAAATAATGGATTTTCTTATGATGTGTTAAGAAATTTAACATTAAGTTTTTAATTTTGTTAATGTTAACTTAATTTTTATGATTTTTAAAGAAATTGTTATTATTTTTACTATCATGTTTTGATACCTTGTTTAAAGAAGAAACGAAAGTAATTTTTGTTGAATTGTATATTAATATTTGAAGTTCAATAATTTATTTATCGAGCGTGCATCAAGATCGAGAGTGCAGTCTTTTTTATTTTGCAAAGGAATATCATGCGATTTCGTCTATATAGTTGGTAGAATTGATTTATGTTCTTTGCCAATAAATTGAGGTTCCTTGGCACGTCCCATTTCGTATTATAGAAGCGTATTTTATTATATATTTTTTGTTGAGTCTACATATTTTTAGGCAAGCAAAGGTGAATGGCAAGAACCGGAAGAAAAATGGGCTGGAACTTGGGCCCATAATATTACTTTTTTTCTCCTTTAGTAGTAGATGTATATGTTATATGAACAATAGTGCATTTTTATTTCGTTTTTATAACAAAAAAAAGTATTTTTTATGTTTCTCTTTTTATGATCAATTTTTTTGCCATTTCATATTTCGAGTCTAGTAACAATGAATTGATGATAATTTTTTGATGAGCTGATATGAACTTTTTTTTATTATCATATTAGTATTGCATAAGATGATAAATATTTTATTTTTAAAATTTGATTTTTTAAAGTTGGTTGTTGTTTTATAAAAAAAACATAAAAAATTGCGATCAAAATCAAAAATAACCCAGCAATATCGGGTTTAGTTTAGACAGGGTGCTACTCATTTATATAGGTACTCTCATTCTCCTTGATATGGTTTGCGTACACCTGTAACATACATTTACATTGTTTTTTGTCTTTGTTCAATGTTATCGTGTACTATTATTGTCCATTACCATATTTAAAAAATTGATTCTAGCCCTTTTCATGTAATGTGTGGGTGTGTACTTGTGTAGGTGTGTCCTTTTTGGAGGAATAAAGAAATTCAGACCTGTGTACTAGTACATATTATTTTTAAGGACTTGCTACATATGTCCGGAAAGCATTATTAGTCTGTTGTAAACTATTCAAATTAAGTGGTATATACAAGTAGGAAAATTGTAAGTATAATTGCATAGGAACAAAAAACAACGTTACATTTGCAATCACAAAACTCCTTCCCAATAGTAAAAATAAATTCTATCAGAAGAGTGACTTTAATGAGAGATCTCTCTGATGTTCATTGTAAATAGTTAAATGTACAAAAATAATATGTAATCATAATTACTTAACATTATTAAGAAAAACAAAAATAACGTAACATTAGCTATTAAGATTTGCCCTTGTGCTATTCCCGTTCAAATTATATCAACTTGTGTGTAAAATTTGGCGAAAAACATTAATGATAGTTAATTACTGTAGTTTCAAAACAATTTTTACAAGTTAGTTTCTTTCTGCGGTGGTGCTATGATTTATTATAAAAAATGGTATTTAGTATGCACTATCGAAGGACTTAATTTCAATTAGGTACACTGTGTCTTCATTATCAATTTTGTAGTTTTCTGTGCAACGTTTAATGTTTTACGAAGAAAAGTTCAGAGAGAGAGAGATTTTATCAAGGAAAATATAAACATACCGTTTCATTGAAAGAACAAATATAAATTTTATGATTATAGAGATTCAGTTTTCAAAATTATAGGATGAAAAAGCTTCTTGTATAAGAAAAGGTTATACATTTGTTTGTAAATTTGAACGTAAAGTTAGAGGGTAGAGAGGTAATTGTGACTTGAGGACTCAGTGAGCAACTCAGTCAGTCAGTCAGCCAAGCCGGCTCTCCCTCCACATCTCTCTCTTGCTCTTCATTCTTCAGAATAAGTTGTAATGATGATGATATCCTTTTCATCAGTAGCAGTAGAGCGCACTTGGCATCATCATGAGAGCAGCCCAAATACCTAATTTTCTTTTGTAAATCTTCTCTTCTGCCTGGTCGAAAAAGTAATTTAGTTTTTTTGTGGGCAAATCAACTCGTTGAGTATTGTTTTTTATGATGATAATCAAAAAATCATAACAAGAGAAGCTCTCTATAGATACATTTTTCTCAAACTTATTAATATAGTGGTGGTTTAATTGTATTTAGATCATATTCAAAGATTTCCTGGCATTGTTTCACAGTAGATTTGTTGATTGATAAGAAATATTATACATGGTATTATGTGTAAAACTCACGAATACTTCTTGTGAGAGATAGACTTCTAGAAAAAAAGAGTGATTGTTAGCCAAAATCGAAGCCAAATTTGTTTTTTATGAACTTTTTCTATAAAGATTGTATTTGAAAGAAGCTGTATAAAGCATCTAAAGTGTATGTGTATTGGTAAAGGTTAAAATATAAGATTACTCATCATCTTCAAAAATGTTTTGCTGGCCAAGGAGTCGAGCGAGTAGTAGCAGTAGCAGGAAAAAATCCAAGTCATCAGATTTGTCTTCAGTTGGCGGAGACGACGAGGGGTCAATAACTGGAGGTTCACTTGGAGGAAGTAGCAGTGTTGGTGGGAGCAGTAAAGGGATTTTAGTAAAGCCATACAACAAATCTCGTAGCAAGAAGGGAAAGAAATGTGTGGCTACATTCAAATGTGACCTGAGCGAGGCCCTATTACCTCCGTCGGATGAGTGCCTGATCAGCCTTCGATCTGCTTCATGCAACAGCAGTATTCGCGAGCTTCATGGCTACCATAAGAGCGCGGGTGTTGCTGCTACTGGTCAGAGAGGAAATAGTAACAAACACTTTGTAAGTAGCCAGATCATTCCTGGCAGTGGAGGTTTTGGGGAGGAAGATAGCGATTGTGTCAACAACAATAATAACAACAAGAAGAGTAATAAAAGCGTAACTAACAGCAATCGCTCTGCGGAAGTACTACTCTTCTATAGTAACAACTCATTGAGCACAAGAAACAGTGTTGCTGACTTCATTGACAACGAAGACTTCAATTACAAAAGCTTGTGGGGCAAGGATATCACCGAGTGGGATTCTAGGGAGTCTAGATGTAACACTTTGGAACGTGATACTAGTAACAAGACTGGAAAAACGAATCCCGCTATTGTGAGCAGTGTCACCCAAAAAGAGAAACGTTTGTCTGCTGCGGCTTCATCCCCATCCTTGTCGATTTCATCGTGCGGTCAGAAAAACAAAGATAACATCAAAGTTAACAAGTATTTGAACGACCCTGATGATGAACCATTACCATCTCCACCACCAACACCACCTGAAGCAAAGATTTGTCTGTCACCAAACACGTCATTAGGAAATTGCAGTTATTTCAAATATCCTAAAACCTCGTCGTCACCAACGGGAGAAAAACAGATTCTTCCATCATCGCACAACAAAGTTCCACCAGCACCATTCCGCATTCACTCTTCCACATCAACTTCCTCCCTAACGTCTTCGTGTATTCTCACCCCAGATATTATAGAGCGGACATGTGTATCAGACTCAGAAAGTAATACGAAACAGGATCATGAAAAGTCGATTTCAGAATCTGGTACACAAACACTCCCCTTCTGGCAATTAGAATTTCCAGGGATTCTTTACTGTACCTCATGTCGTAATCGCTCCTCACATGATAGTGGCATTGTTCTTAATAGTTGTGGAGGAGGTGAGGGGTCAGGTGGTGGGGTCATTGTCCAACAGCAAGAGGACGGCTCCGCAACCCCACTTCTCATTTTAGCCACTCGGGGACACGAGTCTCCAGGTGGAGACAGTAGTAGTGGGATTAGCAGTAGTGATGACAATCTAGAGAGCTTACACACACCAGACGAGGAAATAATGTTGAAAAGTTTGAAAAATTCGTTTCTCCACCAAGCCATTCCTTTCCAATTATGCAATTTGAGCATCAATAGTAATAGCAGTGGTGGTGGTGGTAAAGATAAGTCAAGTAATGGAGGTGTTGGCAGTGGTGGCGGTGGAGGAGTTGCCGACATCGCTAATTTTGTTATCGCCTCCTCAACACATATCAATTCCATTGTCACAAACGAGGAGTTCGTTTCTTGTGCTAGCACTAATAATAACAACAAAGTGTACGAGCACAACTTTAAAAATCAACAAGAGTGCCATCTACAGGAAGAAGAACAAAGTAGTAATGATACGGAAAAGCGTGAACTTTCCACCGAAGACATTCCTTCTGTTGCAAATCACCAAGGTTGGTTGACGGTTAAACAAAGAAACAAAATGCATGCTATGATTAAAGATTATGTAAATAAATTGGTACATAATAATATTATCTCCGCAAACAAAAGAGTTGGGTTGAAACAAAATAGTGTCCTTCCCTGACATAATCCTGAATTGAATTGGCTGGTACATCCGCTCGTATCCTCGGTTCTAGTTATCGCTCACTTTTTTTATGAAATTTTAATTGCACCAGTTTGTTAGTAGTCAGCATGAATCTCCTTATTAAATTATATCATTCTGTTATGCAGGCTGCTGGTAGTAGTCTAGTTTATAATTAATGCATCATCGCAGCAACACTTTTACGATCAGATCGCACATCACTCTGTAATTTAGAAACAATCAGAATAATTGTAATAGCAATAATCGAAAGTCACCTTCTATCACATCAATAACAGCATCATCATTATTCGCATCCTCTCCTGATCATTCATTAATTCAGTTGAACTTCATTGTGTTGAGTAGCCATCATCAAGTCACATCATCATCATCCCCTTATGTCCTGTCTACATTAATTACTTGATGTACAATTTTTCATTCATTTCTACCTGTTTCATTGGCTGCAAAAATTAAAGAGTAAAATGCTAATGAAAAGAAGAAAATTGAGAGTGTCAATTCGAAAAAAATGCTACCTTTTTCTACAATTATTATTACGTAGTCGCATTTACAAAGCGTAAAATGATGAGAGACGAGAGACGGCAGAAGCGATGTTCATTATTCAATCAGTAATTATAGAGGATTCACAATTTTACTACTGCATTCAAACATAAACATATTTATGTTTCATGCCGTGCTTTAAACTTTAAATTAGTATTCCAATCAGCATAGCCAAAGGCAAATAATATTGAAATTTTATAAAAAATCATATAAAACGGAATACGTTCTCTCTGCTTTTCTTTTATGATCACATTCACATTGTTATACAATAATAATAATAGTAATATCACTCTTGCTGTTCCTTTTGTTGAACTGATAATGATAAGACTGCTACTAGACTAAAATTAGCAGTATTTTTTAAATCTGAAATGAAGTTGGCATCAGTTTATTTCTTTAAATCAATGATCCGATCAGAAGATTAAGGATTTTGTGTAGAGATTAAATGAATACGCGCAGAAATAACAATACAAGGAAAGTTAGAAGAGAAGGAAGCCAACCCCTTTTTAATAATAATTGCATATGAAAATATGAACTGCAGAAATTAAATGGATTGAGTTTTGAAAACATTTTATAATTTTTTAAGTGTTTATAAGATTCCGATTGCTATTCAGTTTTAGTTTTTGAGTAGGAGGGTTCATTTCTCTCTTCCGTTGTCTTCTAGAGAGTCTTTTCCTTTGTGAAACGCCTCTTACTATGCATATTAGTTTGTTAATAACAGTTTTCACGATACAAAAGGCAATTGGCTTTTTCAAGTATCATTTTATTTGAGTTTTCACAGAAAATACGAATGTGCAGTAGACAGTTTATTATATAATCGTCATAATAATAGGAGTGAACATCATTTCATTCATCATCCCATCAACAGCACAACTCTACACTTTGTTATCATCTAATTACAACTGTTGTTGGACCAATTGTTATTTATTCTCACTCTCTACTTTTTTCTCTTGATTAATGAAAACCAAGTGATTCGACAATACCAATAAAGGGTCTTCAATCTCTGGCAATTTCAGTTATATTGATATTTTATACAGAAATTGGATTACAAAAACAATATACCTTTTTAAACTTTAATCGTCTGAAAAAAGGATTGTCGTATTCATTCATTATTACGTTTTGTCCATCGTTATTGTTACAATTACAGCGACCGTTCTGTAGAGGAATTGTTGCAACTTCCGGTGCGGTGGTGGTATGTATGATTGTTGTTGATTGTGTGATGCAGTGGCTGTGTGAGTATCAGCAGTAAAGATACATGATTATCATCATCCTCAGTCCTAGATATAAAAACCCATGAAATTATATATAATTATATTATTATCATCATCTAATTATTACAGTTGTGTATACGTAATTTAATTATACGACTGAATAATTATAATGACTTCCCAATTCCCAACTTGAGAAAGAATGATGATAAAAAAATATAAGTGTTTTAACTGAGGGAATCAGTGATGGAAATGAAGGCTTTTGTTTAAAACAACAAAAAAAGAATAAGTAACAGTGAAGATGTCGATAATAATATAATAATAACAAGCAAAACAAGTAGAACATTAAAAGATTTTCATGAGAAACTTATTAAAATGCTTGTAGTTTGTAGATTATGACGTGATGTAAGAATGGGTGTGTGTGTGTTTCTGTGGACAACAAAAAAGTAGCATAGTAACGGATCATCGTTATTATCAACGGCATTGTTGATTATTGTTATTATTATTAAATTAATATCTGTTTACATTAAAGCCTCTGTAAAGGGTTTTTCATTACTGTACTGCTTGGTTATCGCGTCGTCGTCGTGAGCATTTTTTGAGATTCATCGTGTCAGTTAGTTTTGAGGCAGGGACGAAACAAGAAGAATATCACATCTTTGAGCAAATTGCTGGCTTAAAGCGTTTTCGTGAGATTGTGCTGTTAGGGGACAATGGTGTTTAAATTCTCGGTCACGGTTTTCGGCAGTTTCTTTAATTATGCGTGACGAACAGGTGTATTGGTTTTAGATTGGTTGAATGTATCACTACTGTTTATTGGTGATATCTCAACTTGTCCAGTCATTCATGAAGGGTATATCAAGGAAACCTTCTGCACGATATCGACTCTTTGCATTTCTTTGTGAGTGTCAATGTATAAAAATTTTTATGAACCTTTTCCTGGTATTACGGGAAAATTCGATATATGGTTTCGATATATTTTGTGTTGTATTTACGAAATGAAGAAAACCTCTGGCAGTGTTTTAAAGTGATTCTAAGAAATTGATAACGATTTTTTGTATTTTGAAATACTAATTGGTTCATTTATTTGTTTTTTACAGATCGCAACAGACTAGGTCCTGTGGGAAAGAATTATGGTTCATCAGCGCTTGACGCAAATGCGAATGAGTCGGAAGCGACGCTCCTTCGGGGGCCATCCAATGGGGAATTGGATACTTCCGCCAAGTCATGTACAAAGGTGCCAGCCACCGCCGAGCCACTTATTGCGGATCCCTCTGCTACCAGCAATCATTTAATTATCAACAAGAACAAAACGTCGGCACATAATAATCGTGTGTCCTCTCACAATCAACATAATAACCATAACTCGGTGCTTGTCCAAGAGAACTCGTCATTGAAAGAGGAAGTGAGCAGACTGACGAGTGTTGTTTCCGATCTCCAAGAACAAATTAGTCGACTCACTGTTTCAAGCGAGGAGACGAAAAATACGTTGGAAGAAAAGGCGGATGAAGCTGACAAGAGATCGTTAGCTCTAGTTGTTGTCACTCAGCAGTTTGATAAGGAGGTAATTTAAAACTTAATAATAAAATATATGAATTTATACTTTTTTTAATGGAATGAAAATTTAAAAATTTCGCTACTTTTGTTTTTCTTTTTGAGTTTTTAGACTATATATCAATTTTTTGTCAACTATACAAACAACGAAAAAGTTAAAGCTTAAAACAAATCAGTTATTGGAAATTTGGGATTATGTCAAAGATTAATTGCGAAAATTTAACCAGTTTAAATATTCTAAGAAAGTAAATTGTTTGAACGTTCGTAATATATTAGTATACTTTAATTTGAAATAAGACATCGATTTCAAATTCTAAAGTTTTATTCAAGCAAAATCTTGCATTTTACATTTCATTAGAATTTTGCCACGATAGACAATAATAATATCTTATTTTGACTTCTTGATGAGATGAAAAATTGAAATTGTTTTTAGGAAATTGACATAACCAGTCAATAACTTATTTTGAAAGTAACTATTTTTGCATGATTGCTCACTAAAAATATAGAACAGTTTGATAATAATAACTGGCTTCCCCTGTTCTATATTTACGCAAAAGTAGCGGAAGAAGATTATTTTCCGTTTGACTGTGATTTAAAAATATCTTTATGTTCATCTTTGCAGAGACTTGGTGTATACGAGCAGCTGGTACAGCAACAATCGAAAAATAATGAATGGAAACATCGACTGGGTACGTTACTACAAACAAGAAATAATATATTATGCCGCGTTAAAAATCTTGGGTTTCTTCTTCCTTTTCCGGTTTCAAAATTAGGCAAAATATTGATACAATACTCATTATATAACTTTATTGTTATTGACAAAATTATATGTATGCAATTAAACTTAATAATATGCTCATTTAAACTTTCCAGATGAAAAACTTGCTGAGCTGCAAAAGCTTCAATTGGAATATGAACAGGAACGGGAGCATCATCAAGAGGAAGTTCGATCAATAACATCGCGACATGAGGTGGAGGTAGAAGTCACAGTGAAAAATTGTGAAAACAAGCTTGAAGAACGTAAGTACTGTAACAATTATATATTCACTGTCTCATCAAATTTAGTGTCTTCTAAGAATCCAACAAAAAGTAATTTGAGTCGAGAAAAACTGGGAAAGTAACAAAACAAGCGAAGATAAGAGCTCTTTTGTTAGTTTGGAAACTGTTATTCGTTGCTCCCTTCTTTTCCTCGTTTCCTGTTTTCATCATCTTCTATTTATAGTTATAATTGAATCATCGCCCAAGGAAAACGTTTTATTACACAGATGTCACTTTTCTGGATAGTTTATACGATGGGCTTCTACACAGAAAAAGTGTGCTTCCACCTTGGAGATTGCTGCATAAGTAAGCAGGATTCTCCATTTAATTAAAGATTTCTCCATCATCGCCACAATCTGTAAGGGCTTTTGTAGTAGAGGTATATGAAGTGCATGCATAAAATATAAAAAGAGGAATATTCACATTTTACTGTAAGCATGCTTATGCGCATCTCCATAGGTTGCCCTCTCACATTATTTTTAAATGAGATTTGCTTTTAGTTTTGGAGATGAAGATGGTAACGAGTACTGAGTACTGAATGCTGAAGGTACATAAAATGTACCTTACTCGCTGAGAAGCAAATCCAGCATATTATGAATATTTGTCTTTTGTCAAATCCACCCATCAATAATGACAAATGGATTTGACAGTTAGAAAACCAAAGCATGCATCTTATAATATAAAAATAGCTTAACAGCACTGGGCAATGCAGTTAAGGTTTTTAACTTCTCGCCGATTTAGAGCAACGCAGAAATTGCTACTGCTTATCGACTATGACAATCATTTAGTTTGTCCAGAGAAGTCGAGGAAACAAAAGCTGAGGAAAGCGTCTCATAAAAAGCGTAAGTAGAAAAGGCTACTTTAACAAAGCATTTTTAATAAGTTTCTGGGAATCATGTTTGTGTGTATATAGTGTATAGGTATGTAGGTGTAGTGTTAGTGTGGAAAATAAGTTTTCGGTTTTTGTGATTGTGTAGGTATATTCCAGCGTAGACTTTCGAATTTCAAGTAGTTCACTGGACTTTATTTTTGTCGTCATATTATTCGGTGAGTTATATTTTACATACAAAAACTGCAATGAATAGCTTTGGAATGATTGGGAATAATTTTGGTAGTTAGAAAAATTGGTTCTAGTTTTGGGTTTTATTTTATTTTATAGTTTTTCACAAGCATAAGGGTCTATAAAATGCATTATGTAAGAAGTACGGTGTGTTAGGAAATTATCGGTTCAGTTTATTTATTAGGGATTTTGGTTCTAATTATTTTTATTTTAGCCCGTTTTACGCCATCGTTATGGGTATCGTCAGGAATTCTATTGCCATGATCATCAGGTTGTACCGAAACCTGAGTCTTCTGTTTTTACCTGCCACCTGCAAATTCGTACACTGCCTTCAGGGTGAATTATAATTACAAATTATAAAGTTCGATGTTGATTTAAATTAAGTTATGGTACTTGGCCAATAGAGGAAAGATAACAGTTTCACACAACTATTAACGATTTTGTTGCAAGCCAAGAAAACGTACCATACCAAATCTCAATATTTGATTTGAGGTTGAACGTTGACAGATCTCGTCAATACTTTTCCTCTCGTTGACTGGAAACATTTATTAGATTAGATTAATGTTTCTACGGGAAAGATAAATGTTCAAAAGATAAAATGTAGGCTTTGTGGAATGTTCTGTTTGTTTTCGTGGTAGATCTTTCTTTGAAAAGATTAAGCGTCAAGAGTGTCAGAATTGTACTTAAATATTGACGGTGAGCTCCCTGTTCCCATCACGGGCTATTTTCTAGTATAGAGGAATTTCATTCCTGTATTAAGAAAAATAGATTTACCTATTATGCTTTAATGGATATTTTATTATTTGCTTTCGTTAATTTGTCATTGTGGAAAAAGAATTAATTAATTTTACATGCCTTTCCACTTTACTGGCTCATAGAACATACTCATCTTAAGAATCTATTTTATATGTAGAATGTTTACTTGGGTGACATAAGATTGCTCACTCAAAATTGTAAAATAATCTTCTCCACTCAAGTTTATCTG
This sequence comes from Entomobrya corticalis, assembly GCA_034694325.1. Taxonomy (NCBI): domain Eukaryota; kingdom Metazoa; phylum Arthropoda; class Collembola; order Entomobryomorpha; family Entomobryidae; genus Entomobrya; species Entomobrya corticalis. The sequence goes on along the minus strand of JAQFYG010001655.1, from coordinate 889 downwards.
ATTATTGCATATCAAAAGCGACAAATGCACTCGCTCGAGTGATTTATTTTCATGAAATTGCAATAATTTGCTCGACACGATCTCAAGTCTTGACAAGTCTAGAAATATCTCTATTTGATTGGACTGGAACGAATTTTACTTTCGGTTTCCCTGTCCTAATTTCCTATTCTCTATCCAGAGAAGCACCACCACAGACAAACATGCAGTAATAAAGAATCCATGGGTGAGCTCAGGAAGTGTGATCCTGCTGCTGCTGTGATCCTTGAAGTATGAAGTATTTGTAGTCATCTCAAAAAGACATATATTTGCTTTTTCCTTTCCCATTTACCATTTACACAATGGTGAAAAAGGTTTAAAACTTGAAATTACACAAAAGCAAACAGCATTCTTTAGAAAATCTGATTGCACGCTTGTCATTTAATAGGATGAACCCTTCTAGTCCTTTTCTTCTCTGAACCCAGTCAGTAGTAAATTTTGATGAGTGATAAAGCATTCACTCCGCTCGCTCCTGTAGAGCAATCCACCAAGTCAAATAGGAAATTAACAAAGCAAATAGAAAAAAAGGTATCTCTGGTCTTGGTATTTGCTCAAAAATTGTTTAAAAGTCATATAATTTTGAACTCTTTTGCAAGGTGATGCACGTAATAAAGCTTTAAAATATTTTATTGTATATCAAATATGAATGATGATTTTTGAGTTATGAGTTATGACATGCGGAGAAAAAGGTTATTAATCGAAAGCGAAAGCAGCCTTGACTGATAGTTAGTACACTGGGATGATAAAAGTGAAGCTAAAGCTAATTGCTTTTTGTCTGATAAACTAATAAAGTAATAACCAACAACAGCACGTGGGCAAGCGGCGTGCAATGTGTAATGACGATGGAGATAGG
>JAQFYG010001654.1:0-17850 GCA_034694325.1 Entomobrya corticalis | reverse complement strand
TCACTCGTAATGATATGTTCCGTAGCATGTTTGCTAAGCAACCAAACGTAGTTATTCCCCCGCCGCCACCACCAACGCTACAAATACCACAACCGCCGCCACCAACTCCAACGCCACAAGTACCACCGCCACCACCACCAACGCCACAAATACCGCCGCCACCACCACCAACGCCACAAACACCAACTCCGCCGCCGCCAACACCAACGCCAATTAATCCAAATACTGCGGCCATTGACCCTTCAAAAAGTCCTAATAACGACGCGGAAACCACCCCAAAACCAAAATCCACAGAAGAATTATTATTAGAACTCAAAAAAGCTTTGCTGGCACTCGATGAAAGGATAAAAGGCGAAAAAACTACAACAACTGCCGATTCCTCGACAGCGGCGTCTGTCAAAATAACAAATGACACTAAGGATAATAAACAATCAAATGACGAAGTACTAAAAGAAATGAATGACGCCATGAAGTCACTTGGCTCACTTGGTGGCATGCTTCCAGGATTTGACGGAACCACCTCTACACCCAAGCCCTCTAAAACAACTAAAGTGCCAGTGAAACATGAAAAAGGTTCCGACAATCCACTAAAGTCGCTTGATATGTTAAAAGAACTGGAAGATAGTATGAAGGAGCTTGAATCTATGGCCGAGGCAGACGAAAGCGCAACAGCACCAGAAACAAACCAAACTATCGTCATTAAAATCCAGAGGACGACTAAAGTGCCAACTAAATTGAAAAAGGGTTCTAGTAGTGGATCTAAGTCGCCTGATGATATGCTTAAAGAACTGGAGGAAAGTATGAAAGCACTTGACGAAACAATGGCCGAATCGGAGGAAACCACAATAACTCCTCAAACAACGATCATTATCCGAAGAACAACAAAAGTGCCTACTAAATTAAATAAACATTCGGATGACACAACTAAGTCGCCTGATGAGTTGCTAGATGAGCTAGACGAGGCCATGAAATTGCTAGATGGCGCGATGGAATCTGATGATACTGATATGTCTACTCAACGTACAGAGGAAGATAAAAATAAAGTTACTACGAAAAAGCCACAGCAAAACAAACAAACAGAAAAACCATCAGGTAGTAAAAAATCAGAAAAAACCAATACGTGGGGAAATCCAGATATCAACTTTTCCGGAGACCCGCCAAACCTTCCAAAAATGACAGAATACAAAGTACCAAAGCTACCTAAAGAGAAGAAAAAGGATATCTTTTCGGAAGGATGGGATGATGCGGCATGGGATGAAATTGAAAAAATGATGGATGAACCACAGCCACAATTGATAGAGCATGTACCGGAAGAAGCTCGTGGGCCATTAATTGTAGATCCTAACGATGAGTTTGTGATAGATGATCGAAATCTTATGGAAGGTTCAGTAGCTATCGTCTATGAGTATTAGTCTTTTGGTAATACATTTAAATGCTAGTTTAAGCAATATGTAATTAGAAAAGGTTTGGAATGACGTTTTATAAGCAAATTGTATTTACCACTAATTTTTATTTTGGAAAGTTTAGTTATTTATTATTTAAATATATATGAGTCTTTTGTTAAAAGTGATTTATAATATTAGATATAAACCAAGTAAATTGCAATTAAACTGTGTATTGTAATAACAAAATCGGCTGTGTTTAGGTGCTGTGCTGTAATGCCTAAATGGTGATGTTGGAAATCAAGGAAATCCAATTTTATTTAAGACGACTTAATTAAATGTTTATAGTGTGCTTTAATTTTTTCCAGATATACATTTTGAACCATTAATAATAATTGATGAAAAATAAATGAAAGTAACCAAAGTAATATATTGTTGACCTATTATTAACACAAAACTTCAATAAAAATAATATATATAATACAAATAATAAAACTACAAAATTTCATACATAAATTCGAAGAGGCACACACACTCTTAGTTATTTTATTCCTTGTTACATAAAGCCCCAAAACAGGTTAGTAGAACAACGAGAAACTTTTTTTGTCAAATAAAAGAGCAATAAAATCGAATTCGAAAATTCCATTACAAAGTAAAATATGCATATTGCTAAGAGCACACTGTGTACATAAAACACAACAATAATATTATCACTTGTTGTTAGCCTTGAGGGACCGTCATTTGAAAACTTTCCGAATTCTATTAACTGCTTCAACGATTTTGTCCATTTCCCCCAATCCTTCCATTGCTTTGCAATTCCCGATTCATGCATACCGTTAATTTTGAAAATAACTTGATCAATCGGCAAAACTACACTATTTAACACCCAACCCAGTCGGGAAGGTAAAATAGTTTCCTTGCTGGTACTCACAACACTATTTAATTCAGCTTCAGACATTTTTTTCTTACTTCGTATCTGATATTTGAGTAAAAGTTCTGCTTCTTGAATTTCGGAATCCCAAGATATGTAAGCGGATTTGTTGCATGGGTCCAGTTTGTCAAGAAGCAATTTGCTACTATCATTTTTTTCTTTGTCCCAGTCTTCATACGACAATTTGGTTATGTGTGCAAGTAACATTTCAAATCTTCCTAAAACGGTGCTGTTTATTGCAAAACGTAATAAATATTCTAGTAAACTTTTAACCGGTTCTCTTCTAGGCTTTGAGTTAGTTTTATTAATATTGAACAGTTCTTCCTCAATCATGTCAAATATATGACGTGCCGTGTTTCTTGCTGAAGTGGCAGGAATTTCTGATCTACTATAAATGGAGAAGTTATGACTGACTAAATCATTAAACTGTTCTGGTTTCAATGACGGAAGCGGCTGGGTTAAGTCACTTATGTTTTGTCCCTTGTACGCATTACTAATTACCACCAAAGATAATATCCACACTGAACATAAAAGGTACAAATACATCTTTTTATATATATTATCCACAATATTGCTTCCTTGCTCTAAAGCTAAAACAAATGGCATTTCTAATTCTTGCAGAAAACTGACAGAATGCTTGGAGAATATTAACTTATATCGAGCAATAAAAAACAATAAATACGTTGATACAGTAACCAGAAATAACCACATCCAAATCCATTTATCAAAAGCAGATGTGTAACCAGCCAAAGAAAACGACTTGTAAGACAAGCCTCCACAAGCCAAAAACCTAAGACTACTTTCAGATACAACCATAACTGGGCCATTTGGATGATTAAAGGATACAAATCCAGACCCGCCATCCTTGAAATTTATTTCATCCCCTCCAATAATACTCTGCAATGAATACATTTCTGCAAATATTATTTGGTCAATACTCATCCAGGATTTATAGTTGAGAAATCGTGGCTTAGTTTTTAAACCTTGGTAATACGCCTTCAATTTGATGCGAGCTAATTGAAATATTTCGGTGGAATGTTCCATACTGTAGCACTTCCACATATTTGATTCAGAAGAATTGATTCTGTTGCGTTTATGAAATTGTTTTAGCTTCAGCATCGCATTATTATTATTTCTTTCTATGTAATTTTTTTTAGTAAACAGCTTTCTTGCTGTGATGTAAATGCCTTGACTCTTATGAAAGATCTCATAATAAGTAACTTTGCATTTGTGAGAAATTATTGCAACAATTTTGATGAAATAGTTGGACACCGGTTGAGGTTTTGTAAGTACCAGAAAATGTCTCATCCACACATTTTGTATGTTGTCTTCATTGCTAGATTCTTGAAGAATTAGTAATTGATAAACATCGTACTTTACCATTCGTATTTGCATATCAAATGGCGTATCTCCAAATGGATCTAAGGTATATGGGCAAGTTATGGGGGTTTTGTTTGACTCAAAAGTTTGATAACCTATGTGACAACTAACTTGAGGAAATATCAAATCAGAAAAACCTTTATACCCATCAATAGGATCTAGTCTGGATTTTAAAAGAACGGCAACAGGTTCAAGATTTGTGTAAATTTGCACCGCGCATGTATAAATAATTACTTTCTTAGGCAGCAAAAGTGTGCTCTTTAGTTCAAGAATTTCTATGCTCCCCCCAAAAAAGCTCTCTTTTACTCTACTAGAGAGTGTGTAAACGCTTAAAATAAGTGGTAGTTGAAAGGGAACATAATTACTATATTTAAATTGCTCTAGTATTGAAAGCTCGGTTGTGTCAAGTTTGCTGGTAAATTTCTTTGAAATGTTTTCAACTTTGACATTTATAACATGAGAGAGGCAGTTTGAGAATGTGTTTAGAAAAGGGTTTATGTTTAAATCAAATGATGATGCTGGAAAACTAAACGTTGACAATAAATATATTACGATAACTTTTGAATGCATGATCGTTTGCTTATTTTAACAGATCAAGAAACGTGTTTGTATGTATAGGCTTTTTATTTAGTAAGTACTTATTTTTAATGATTTACTTACTATTATAATTACTAACTCAACAAACAAGAGTATACTTTCAAGAGAAATACCGAGGAAGTGAGGATCACGAGGCTTCAATTTCTAAATAGTTCCATAAATTTAATTGTGCTTATCTGATTAAAAAGCATTACTTAAATGAATTAAGAATGCTACTCTAATAAATAGCTTGTGTAGACCAGACACCCACTAATTGAGTAACTCCAAAATATTTCGGAGACATATTCATATTATTATACCTTATAAAACTGAGCTCCAGTATACTTTTAAAACTACACTTGCATATTATAGAAAATTTTAAAAGAAAAGATTGCGCAGTTATCTACATTTGGAAACCTGGTATGGGCGGAAACAAACAAAAGAAGTCCGGAACTAAAAAAATAATGATCCAAACCATCACTGAAGAATTGGTCAAATGAGAATCAACGTTTGTGTATTTCAACAAAGATGAGGTTGACTGCAGTGCATTATCCATTTATGACACCTACTTTATACTGGTCACTATTTTGGTGTTTTAATATTTAAAAAAGCGTATTTAATAAGAAGAGGAAAAATGGTTGTAGCTTGAAATAAGGATTTTATTGTGAGGTTCTAAACATTTGCGGTGTCACATGGAGTCGGTTAAGGCCAGAATATTAATTTCTGGAAATGTTTTCTACTAATTGAATTAAATGTAATAAAGTATAAACTTAATTACTTAAATTGTTTTTATTTATACACGTGGAACATAATTAGTTATTACGTAGTATGATTGATCTAATTATTCGAAATGTCTTAACAAAAACTGGTGGAAGGTAAATCATAGGAAATGAATTTAAAATTGAAACAATAAAAATACTAACTCGTTTAATATATAGTTCAAAATCAATTGTTTTACAGAAGCGACAATGCTGTTTTGATTATCTCAATTGTCATTGATTTCAAACGATATTTTCAGCATAATTTCTCATGCACGACTTAATTTTCCTAACAATTACTACGAATGTAATGTGCATTTTAAATATTTGTAATTTATTTTGGAGAACAGATAATTAGAAAAGTGTGTAGATTCCTCATTACTTACAATGTATACGCATATTGCGGCGTCAATTATGAACCAAACCAAAATTTAACAAGAAAAAATATTTTGCAGACACAATTTGATTGTGAAGGCATTATCGTGTTAAAAGTGGGAATTGCCTATGTATACCGAAATACCAGAGAATACATGTAGCGCGCTTTATTCTTTTTGAACGTTTACAGATTATAGATTTAACCTAAAAATTGACAAATTGCGTGGTTTAAGTTGTTTTACTACTATCACTGAAAACTGTTTCAGTAAATTACAGATAAGTTTACTTACATTCATATTGGCATTTCCATAGTAAAAGCCGTTTGACTCTTGTGAAAACAGTTTATCGTAAACTGTATAAACTGAACTTTTGCAAATTTGCATGGTTAAAGGTGTTAAATGTAAGGATGTGTCGTTACCGAACAGGCCCATAAAAAGCTTTTTATTCACGAACCTCCTAGATAAACTTGAATAATATCATGGAAAAAAGTCTAGGCTATAAAAATGTTTCTAAATTATTCTAGTCAAATTTCTGAAAGCATCTGGAAGATAAAAAACTTTTTTGGTGCCGCAAAAACCATTTTGCTCATTAAATTAAACCTAAAACAATTTTTTTGCTACATAAAACATTTCCATAACAACCGTCTGAAGATAATTATTAATTAGTATGAGTGCTTTCTTATAACACGCTATTACATATTATGCTTTTATAATAATATCGAAAGCTCATATAAAGTATAAACCGGGTAGTTTTCATAATACCCTATTATTTCCACTGCTTTTCCACAATTGCTTATATTAAAGTTAATTAATATTGCTACGGCGTCAACTGTTGTAAACAGGAAATATTAAACATATTTCTTAAGCATTAACATCGTAGTCGTTAGTAGCCATTCCAATCAACTGACAAAGTTTACTTCAATTTTTAAGCTAAATTCACGATTGCTTTAGTTAAGATGTATTTATCAAATTGGTTTTCCATTATAACGTGCTCTTCTTTAGCATCAGCATATTTCAATATCAATCCTTTACTAAATGAATTCTCCGACTGCGTTGCGCATATCATCATTTTTAAGTTTACAAACGTTTCGAATTCATATTTAAAACAATTAAACCTAACTCAGAAAACATTTTCTGCTCAATATAAATATAACAATTTTACGCCTTTCCAGGAACCAATTATATTAAGCGTTTACATGGTATCACAATCACCTTCTGAACATGCACTACAATTAAACGAAACTTTTATTTCGGCTAAGAAAGTTATACTGTATAATTGCGCTGTGCAAATATTCACAAATTTTGAATCAGTTTCTAAATTAATCATTTCAAAAAGATTTGACAGCTTTCAAACCGGACCAATAAAATTCTGGCGCTTGCTGTTTCAAGAATTTAAATGCTACAAAAATATACCAAAATGGCAAAGAAATCCGGACAATATCTACTGTCCTTACACCTTAGATTCAACTAAAAGCTTGTCAACCGACAATCAACTAACTTTAGAAAAGCATAATGTCTTTCAAATACTGATTGTTAAAGACTTTCATGCAATGTCATACACAGTAGACCGGTGGATAATAGAAATTTTACAGCGATCTAGACTAAAAGCTGTATCAAACTTCTTCACACAAATTGTTTCTTATATTTCAGAAAAATCCACCAAACCATTAAAAATAGTCTATCACAAAATCACCCATTCTAGCACGTATTCAAGGATTAAAACTGAATATTTATACACAAAACACTATGAAACTACTTGCAAAACTAAGAACCAAAACACCAACAAAATATATAAAAATATAAAAATATCTGTCACAACATTTAACTTCAATTCAACCAAAACTTTAAGATGGGCTTGTTTGGATATAAGATACTCCACTGAAAATTTTAGGAAAAACATTAACAAAATAAAGAAATATTACAAGAATTCAAAATTGTCTCCTCGTTTTCTGAACTATAAATCTTGGATGAGTGTTGATTATATGATTCTTTCTGAAATTTACTCAATGCAAAATACTTTTGGTTTTTGGAAAATGGATTTGTTTACCAATCCATGGTACGGTGTTGTCTACTTTCAAGTTCCTAACACTCATCTTTTGACGGTTTCCGAAGAAAGCCTTAATTTTCTGACTTGTGGGGGCCTAACATACAAATCCATCTCCCTGACTGGCTACATATCCGCGTTTGACTTGTGGAATTGGTCACTTTTAATTTTATTTTTTATCATTACTTGTTTATTATTTCTTTTCATTCGTCGATATTGCTTGTTTATTAAGTCAACAATGAACATTTTTGATCAGTTAGGAATGCCGCTGTTTTTAAGTTTAGAACAAGGTAGCAATTTTGCAGAAAACATAAGCAGAGAACCTTACGTATATTTTATATGTGCTGGCTGGCTACTTTCTGTGGTTGTTCTAAGTAATGCTTATAAAGGACAAAACATCACCGACTTGACACAACCACTGCCTTCCGTAAAGCCAAAATCATTTACAGATTTGGTCACCAAAAACTTTTCAATTTATTGTAAATCAGAAATTGCTGAAACTCAAAGCAACAAATTTAATGAGGACCTGATCGACTCACTTTTGTATTTAGTTATGAAACCCAAAAACTATAGCAAAATTCAAGTTCCAAATTTATTAGAAAGCAGTTTACGATTTGTACAAACAAACTCCAAAATAATGAGTAAGTTTAAACCAATTTTAGAGAGAATACCAAAACAGATCTTTGCAAATTGGGAGAAAGAAATCAACAAAACTAATGAATATTTTATAGAAAAGCTTGAGCCTTGTAATAATACAGCGTTCATGTCATGGAAATCTGAAATTAAAGAAACTGAAATGATGTTAAGATATGAGCTACGTAACAAAAAACATTGGAATACGAATCAAGTAGATAGAGTAATTAGCATTAGCAACGAAGGATTGTTGCTTTCGCGTCTTGGATGGTCTTTACAGAATGTCATGTTTCCTGTTGAGGATGTGATTTTTAGGCTTCAAGCTATCTTTGAGTCTGGAATAGCTAAGCAATGGAAGAATTGGGAAACGTGGATGCGAAACTCAATTAATTTAAAGAGTTTCAACAAGTTTTATGATGATGGTCCATCACGACTTACCACAGGAGACAACATTATTGTTGTGTTTTATGTTCACAGTGTACTTTTGACATTATGCATAATTTTGTTTATTGGGGAAACTTTTCGTCCGATTTGGTGGATTTGTACTACCATATACAAATGTTATTTTTTCATATCTACATGGTTACTTTATATATACAAATCATTGAGTAAATTTGTCAAAAAATACTTCACCTTTAACCAATTTTGCAAATACCGATAATAATTGGTATGACAAAATGCTTTACGTTAATGTATAATATTTATGAACGAAATTGGTAATTGGTTATTTGGCTGTTTGGCTTGTTCTAACTTTAGTTTGGAAACTTGGTCAAACTTGAAATCTAATAGATAAATTGGGCAATCCAGCACAGGAATTTGCTATTGGGTTTGGGTAAACATACGTTTGCTATTTGAGAAATAAATAAATTAAAGGCATTCAGCAGTAGTAATTTAATACTATTATATTATAAATAATGTCAGGTTCATTGGCTTGTATGCATAGTAATCTGAAATATCGTAGAATGGAGCGGCGCCTTTGCTCCCACATTTAACCTCAAGTCTGCGTGCATCGTTGAGTGCACACTAATCTTTCTATCGTCGTCACTAAGCTCATTTCGCTCATGATCTTTTCCACTTTCTTTTTAAGTTGCTGTAATTTTGTAAGCACATTGACCTCTTTGATCATTTTGCCGCTAGAAATCTTGTAACTAGTGTGTAGTATTAATCAATAAAGTCTTAAATATTGATAAACTCTGGTGTCACTTCCTTTATTCATTTCTCATTAAATCTTAGCTCTATACAATATATTGTGTGAAATTAAAATGTAGAACTTAGCCAAGGACTTTTTTGGGAAATATTTGGATCAAAAAATTTCTGAGCTCTGTATACATATGTGATACACTAGAAGCTGCTTTAGTGTAATATTTAAAATGTTTTAGTAAGAGGTATACGTTTTCATGATAAGTAGTCAGCTTTAAAAGCATTAGTATTATAATATCATTCGTTAGATAAAACCATTGATTCATACATGGCATGAATTTTAAAAATGAGGTGCTTAATTGGCAATGATACACCTTTTAAGGACCATCCAATTCGTGTTTGCAAAACCTGTTCGTTGCTTCTACTAACAATTCTATTTATGAGCTTTTCGAAAATGTTGTGTCTTTTGCAAATGATATTTAAGTAAAAATTCAATTTGAGTTATTTCAGAACTCCAGGACATGGCTGCTGAATTATTGCAAAACTTGAGCTTGCCTACAAAATACTTGGCACTGTTTTGTATCTCTTTCTTCCAAGTCTGAACACTTTGTTTGCGAATCTGTTCGAACAAAGGTTTATCTTTTTTCATTATGGGAGACTCTTTTGCAAAGCGCACGAAATGCTCTAACATTTTTGTAACCGGATGAGACGTATTTGTAGTGGATTTTAAAATAACATATTAATAACCATTTGTGTAGTATGCAACAGTTCTTCAACAAGATCTTTATCACCATATATTGATTCAGTTGCTGCAATTTCAGATTTACAGTATATTGTAAAGTTTTTATTGGCCAAGTCGGAAAATGCTCTTGGTTTTGCTGGCGGCAAGGGTTGGGTTAAGTCCGTTATGTTTTGTCCTTTTTATGCATTGCTTATAACTACAACAGATAAAAGCCATCCTGAACACAATAAATAAATATACGCTTTGCCATTAACATTATCTGCAATTTTTCTTCCCTGTTCCAGCAATAAAACTACGGGAATTTGTAACTGCTCATAAATACTTTCTGCCGTTACGATAAAGGAACACTGCCACCTGATAAAAGAAAACACTGAAAACGTCATCACCCCTACTAAGAACATAAACAACCAATTCCAAATATCAAACGCGGATACATAGCCATCCAACGAGATGGATTTATATGTCAGCCCACCACATGTGATGAACTCAAGACTGTCGTCAGCTATTGTCAAAAGATGTGTATTCGCAAAATGGAAATAAATCTCGCCGTACCATGGCTTAGCCCAGCGGTCTAGAAGCATTAATCCTGTTAAATAGTTCATTGAATAAATCTCAGATAGAATAACGTAGTCAACGTTCATCCAAGACTTGTAATTTAAAAATCGAGGAGATACATTTAAATTACGGTAGTAGGATTTTATTTTTACAGCGTGAGCTCAGTAAGCCAAGGTAGAAAAGTCCATGCTGGTGATTGCTAATGTAAATCTTTGGCTTGAATTATAACTTACTTGTATTATCAAGAGCCTTAAGTGGTTTGATTTGATAGCTGGGTTAAAAATATATTTGTTAAACAAAATGTGATAAGTTTGTTGAATTACAAGCTGAAATTGGAATGTTTGAAAACTGTATCGGTGTAATGTTCTATAGTAAGTGATCTTGTAATTTCCATTATGATTTGGTTTATATAGAGCGACAACTTGGACTCCAAAATTTGACATAAGAGTTGGTTTTTGATTGGCAGAGTGGTAAACATTCATTCCCCATTTGAGTACCGTACGGCCCATTTGTAGTCTTAACAGCTCACGTAACATCAATATTTTTTTTTGGAAAACTCCATATTTTTCAAATGTTAACTGATGATTCAATTTATCATTACTCATAAAATCTAAACATAACATATATTTTGAGTTTGCTGATTGGTGTTTACTTCTATTACACGTAATCTCAGGGTAAAACATTTGCTAAAACTGTATATCTTCTGTAATACCTTCTTCTGGATATTTATGTAGCAATTTTGCAAAGATTTCAAAGTTAATGAAAATTTGTGATACACACCTGTGTAAAATTACTTGCTTTAGATATTGTACATTTGTGTCGTTCAATCGTATTTCTATGTTTGTTTTAATGAAAACACTTATAGCGTCGTAAACGGTGACAATAGTTGGTATTTCAAAAGGTTTTAGATCCACATATTTCAATTGAGAAATAAATTGACTTTTTGGTAATTCAGCGTCGTTCAGCTGGACTTTTGTTATCTGTTTTAACTTAAAACCCACCAGATGAATCAAACAATCTTGGAATGAATTTATAGGGTTTGGGTCAGGAGATGCTGATATTTCCAAAGTGTTTATAATGATTAAAAGAAAAGCATATAGCAGTAACATAATAAGCTGTTGTAGAAGATTAATGGCGTGTAACTGAAAGTTCCACAATTTGGATGTTAAATCAATTATTAATTAACAATAAACTTTTAATTCCACCTTGCTTAGCCGAGAAAAATTCTGGTTTTGACTGTAGTCAATCCACAAATATATATTAAATGTAATGACGGGTATTTTGTACAAATATTTTGTTACAGACCAATGAAAGACCTGTGGAAAAGTAAAATATAAATCTCCAGAAGCAAATCTGTTCATTTGCGACTAAACAGTTGTTAATAAAATAACATAAGACACAACCTGTTTAGAGCAATCCAAAGATTTAATAAGTAGTCGTGAACCAATGGTTTGTTAAGAAAAACAGGATTAATTAGTGTAAAGTAGTGCAAGTACCTATATGCAGCAATATGTATTGCAGCACAGAGGTGAGTCCTACTAGGAAAAATTTTGATTATGTGACTACCTGACATGTATTCCACTAAACAGTGTTTTACTTTATGTAAATTAAACATTTTGCAAATTTCCATAAGACAAAGATTCAGACTTTACAAGACATGGAAAACGTCAAAATACATCATTTTATGAATTTGTTTTCAAATTAATGTGCTTCACAATAACGCATTATAGACACGCAAAATTTAAGGAGCACTTTTTTTAATAAGAGCTAGAAAACAGTCAGAGAATATAACTTATCCCTTAGTAACCGGTACACTATAAAAATAACTTTACGTATAAAATGAAATGCCACCAGAGCCAGCGTAATAGTATACTGAACCTAAACTTTCAGTAAGTTTTCCCAAAGAAGTCTTTTCAAATTTATTTTGCTGATCACATTCAATATCGGTCAATTGTAATAAACCCCTTTTGATTTTTATGCTCATTTGAACACTTCACAGTCACGTAAAAGAATAAATTAATATGTGTTTCAATCAAAAGCTATTAAGAGGATCTAAATTGTTTTAAGTGCGTTTTTTGAACAGCATGAGCTTGTTTAAAAAGTAAATTTAATTATACATACCTACATTTACTAACTTTTGTAGTAAATTGTACTTGTGCATTGTTCGGAGTTTGTCATATAAATTATAACAAACGAACCTTTTCATGTCCGAAACGAAATCTTCCGAGGAAGTAATGTGAAGATAAAAAGGTAGGAAAATTTATGATGCAACAACAAATGTAATGGCATATAAACGGCATGAGTAAGGTAATATAATAAGCGCATTATGTAAAATTATTTGACACAAGGTACTATGATAAGTAGTCAGCTTTAGTAGCATTAGCTTAAGCTTGATTTCGTTTGCCATTTGGTTTATAAAACCATTGAATTATTTAGTGGAATGGCTTTGATCTCATCCATTTTACACTTTCTTAGTGAACATTATGTAAATGATTATAATAGTTTTCATTATTTTAGACTCCCCCGCAAAGCGTTTTAATTGGTTTAACAAATTGGTGACGCCATGATCGAATGTCATGACTTCAAAAAGCTCTCTAAAAGCCACCAATATAAAAATTGATGTTTATTATAGATGTGTCTGTAGTACTTACTGCATCCAATAATTATGACGGTAAGTAAATTATGAATCAGGGATAATGTAAACTAGTATTTAAAAACGGTGTTTAAGAGAGTATCAGCTGAATCGTTCTCATAAAGAAATTTTCTAATTTGAAAATATTATTAAAATATTTAACGCTGACTTTTCCAACAGTACGTAAAACGCGTATAAAATGCATTATCTTTAAACAAAGTCGTTTAATTATGCAAATTAGGTTTCAATGGATAGTGCATATTTCAAGTATATATGTACTGTTCTCCATATTATAGAAAAATATAACGTTTTACTTAATGGATGCTATGCTGGTACCTCCATACTGCATTTAACGTAAAATACATAAAAAATGGAAGGTAACACATGGTAACAAATTGGCTACGTAGATACACGTCTAGTTATAGCATGTGCGTCCCACTTTATGGTGTTTTATGTATTTAAAAATATTTTTCTTTGCACAATAAGAAACAGACTTTGCGAAGCAAAACAATAAAAAACACTATGCTGGGAGTTTATTTTCAAATTAAAATTCTTTATAATAACGCACTACAGCCTAGTTCAATTTTTAAAAAAATCTTTATTTGTTTTACGAGAGCAAAAAAACGGTCAAAAAGTACAACTTATTTCTAAGTACTAGGAACATTACATTATGGACATAACCTTACGCACAATATGACTCACACAGCAAATGAAAAAATGACAAAATATTTTAGTTCAAAGAATTAATAATTTGGGGTTACGCAGTCTAAATATTATGGAATATTCATAATGATAAGATGTACTAAATGCATGAGTTTAGAAAGGCAAGAGTCAATGTTTTCTGAGCTACCTTCACTTGTAAGGCATTAGCACAATAGCCTATTGATGAAAATGGTTCCATGTTTAATAATTTGTAAATAACGGCTAAGCCACTATAATAGAGCAACGCATCCTTTCGTACTGAAAATTTACACATTTTATACGTAATGAGGTTTGCTAATTTCACTAGTAGCAAGGACGATAGCAACTAATCATATTCTAGTAGACTTTCACCTCAAAATAATAAAATTTTGTACAAAAGGTCTGAAAATAAAAATTTTAAAGCTCAAATAAATAAAAAATATATACGTTTTTCTGTCAAATTCTTGCTGTTATTGTTATTTATTCAAATGGTTTAATATTTGTCCCATTATTTGTACTTACAAATAATGGCAATGTTAGATTTTTCAAATTTGTAAGAACTGAACGACAGCGGTTTAAGAAAATATTAGCGTGTCCCCTAGTAATTTTTGATAACCTATATAAATGTTTTATACACTCGTGCATAAAGCACAGTATTGCTATAACTAAACCTATGCCAAGTATTACTAATAATACATATACATCTGTCTTTGTCCTTCGTCTCCAGCGTATAATTGCTACCATTTTACTCAAGTAATCGTGACTGCTTGAAATTTTAAGCTGATATTTAAAATAATATTGCCACCAATTGGTAATTCCAGACGGGAACAGATGCCTAATTCTTGAGTACATTGAATGAGAAATTGGTCCTTTAATGGTATATCCCATTAACATTTCATTTAAATTATCCTTTCCGTAAAACACAGGATATTGTGAACTTTTAAAAATGTGGTACATATAATTGGCGTACGCTTCATCTAAAATAATAGCTGAACGATTACACCTTTTGATAAATGCAAACACTAACAACTCAAGTGCTTGATTCGCTTTGCCATCATTTGTAAGTACATTTGACAACGAAAACATCTTAGAGTTGTTTATATACAATTGGCTGGTTTGGTCTAGTTTTGTATTCGCAAGTGTACTCCACGGATACTTAGGCAACATTATGCGAAACCAAAACTCTGAAACAATTGGGAACGCTTCGTGCGAGTTCCGAACTTGATGGTCCATTTTTACTCCTTTAACAAGAGTTTGATCATATACCCCAAGTTTCTTCGCAAGAGTGAATATCAAAAAATTATTTTTGATTAGTTTATCAAAAGAATCAAAAGGATAAAGTGCTGGTGGCACTGTGAGGTTTGCAATAAAAGCGCTTTTTACTTCGTTACCCAGTACTAAAAACGCCAATGGAATTAGAAACAAATTTGTTTTTGCTAATAAAACGTCAATAGATTCAGAACCCTGATCTAAAATCAGAGCATACAGTTGGAAACATTTGCAAGATAAAGATTTGAACATTTGTTTACTCCTTTCTTTGTAATTTGAGTAGCCTTTTTTAGAATATGAAGTGACTACTAATGTAGTTACTATAAAACCTAATAAAATTAGCATCCAACTGTATGTATCAAAGCTTTGTAAAAGCTTCATAAAGTTTTTGATCCAATGATCTTCTTTAAAGTGACAACTGACAAAACGCAAACGCATGCGATGTAATGCTAACGAGCTTGCTTGAAATTGTGCAAAATATTGTTGTGTTGTTCTACCAATTTGAACTAGTAGCAATTTCTGACGGTTGTCCAATATGCAACAATACGGTGGACCATTAGCAAAGCTCCAGAAATCGGTTTTGACATCCCAAGTGTTTGAAAAATGAATTGTACTATTGTCAGGAGCCATTAGTTTTATTATTTCTTTGTCAAGTAGAAACCTAAGTTTATCAGGTAAAATTTCTTCACCGCCTGATTTTCGAAACGGATAGTTAATGTAGTACCTATTGTAACGAGAATCTTTGATAGGGACATACTCGTTAAATACTACTTTAATGACAGCTGAATTTGAAGATGGCTTTGATATTTGTAACAAGTAATTGTCTTTTGTTGTATTAACTAAATGCACAACTTTAATTATCGTCGAAGGGCACATTGTGCAGTAAAAGCAAACCAGAAATGTGTCCAGAATTTTGACTTCATCTTCGATTAACATGGACTGCAGATTGTATTTTGAGCGCTTCTGCTCAAAGTTTTGAAGACGCCAAACCAAGTAGAATTTGTTTGTCAATGGAATGTAGCTGTTCCGCCATAATGCATTTGTCCAGAATTTATATACGCTATCCGTCTCAATTGTTGATGTAGATAAATTGAACGCCAAAATAAAGTACTGGGGCTGTGTATTGAAGTAAATCCTCTTTGCGGAATTTTGTCTGTCAAGATTATTAATAAGATTAATGAAATATGAAGGCTCTTTCAACACGGAATTGTGTTGAAAAAGATACAAACTTTTGTCTAAAGCTGGTGACGGAGGCTTAAGATATATAATAGTTTTGCAGTTGGTTTGCCTTGCCCTTAAAAGATTGTAGTTTTCAAATATTTTCAGCAATGCACGCGGAACTGGTTTATGAGTATCTTGCCATTTTGCTTCGTTCTTTTTAATTGTGCGACTGTACTCAATTGGATAAATGAGGCTGCTGCCGTAAATAGAAAAATATCGTATGAGTATGATTGGTTGACTGCGTTTTCCAGCTAGGTCGACTCCTTGAAAATTGATCAAATATATTTGACAATTTGAAAAAATATTTAGATAGGTATCAATATTTGATACGTTAGTATTAGCTTTGCCAAAAATAGCAAAGCCTAGGATTTCTAGGGTAAGAAAAAGAAAGTTGAGAAATTGCATGGTCAATAGAGTCTTATATTATATTCAAATCTCAAACTAATAATATTCCAAGCAAACGGATTCAAAACAATATGTTGCTCAAGTATTTAACTTTTTCTTATGAAGTGTAAAAGGAGACAACCGCTGCCTTCTGAAAGCAGTAGTACAGTAATTTGTTAACAATAAACAAATGTGTATTGTAAAATGTTAATGTCATTTAACATGAGAAGCTGGGCTGTACGTTAGTGCCTAACCATTGGCCAATCAGTCATTCAAAAAACCCTATTTTTATATTAGGCTTAATTTTATTTTAGTCGCTTGCAAAATAGTGTTTTTGCTTGTTACTTTAAAATAATAATGCAGCTACACTCAAAGACGCTTACCAACATGCTTGCTTTTTTAAGTGAATGCAATAATTTGATTTTTTTACTTATTATGACAATTGTTAACATTAAATATAATTGAATGTCATTCAATTAAAATAAATTGATGTTTGTACTTATTTTGAATCGAAAAACACTCAAGTGTCAGTTTTACGTATACATTGTATGTATTATAACAAAATATAAGCTATTCAGTGAATCTCTTCAATTTTCAACAGCTTTCAAGATATTAAAATTGGTAGCAAAAGAAGACAAAATTTTGGTAGCAATTTTAAATACACTTATTCGAAAAGGAAAATCTAATTTTAGACCAATTTACTACCTTTTGTAGTAATTCATACTAGGTAACTTGGACATTGTTCTGTGCGATGTATTTATTGAAACAAAGTCTACTTTTGATGACTCAGCGAAGCAATGTCGACATCAATAACGTCTATTTTGCTTACAAATCTATTTACCGGAACGATATTAAAGTAGATAAGCAACCTGTGCTTTCACTTTGCCGACATACGTGGAGGTTTTTTTCTATTTTCAGAGTAATTGTTTCGTAAATTTCTCAGGCGGATTCATAGCTATTGATTTTAAATTTTCATTATTGGTTACACTAAGCATTGTCCTACATTATGACAAAAAACCATGCTTGTGGCTAACGGCCATCTAATGCAATGCCTCGAAAACTATTTTTCATTTTTTTCACTCGAAAATTTGAAAATTTTTACAATTTTTGTACTAGTAACCGGGTTTTTTATTAATCTAAGTAATATT
>JAQFYG010001653.1:0-17864 GCA_034694325.1 Entomobrya corticalis | reverse complement strand
CTCCTACATTTAGAGTCAGTTCAAAAACATGCTCGGTTTATTCTGCCATACATCAAATCTCAAATCCGACAATGTGGAATTACGGTAACGTTTATTTTTAGGCAACTGTATCAACTTGTTTGTCAAGTAACTATAAAATAGTGAAATTAAAAAATTAAAATGCTATGTTAAATTTTAAGAATTGTAAATGTTATACAAAAAGGAATATGTGAAAAGGTCATTCCTATAGATTCTACATATAAATTTTGTTTCACTTAATTTACCAACGATTGCAAATTGTGGACGCAATTCAAAAATATAATTTTCGGGGAAAAGTGAGAATGCAAGCGGATGAAAACGACAAAGAACCGACAGAGCAGAAGAAAAGAAATGAATTTTCTGCAAAATGTGCATATATGGTATTTATGGTATTTCATTAAAAGCAATTCTACATTAGTAATAATCAATTTAAGTTGTAATTTGCTAGTTGTTGTATATTCACATTTCATACCAACTGCAAACTGAACCTCAAAAGTAAGTTTGAAGTAGTTTGAACAAAGATTAAAATATAATTTACAGGAAAAATGCACTTTCATTTTCATTAGCATAACATTCTGATGAGCTGATCGATAGTAAAATATAGCCAAATTTGGCCATCCATCATCAAACGTCAAGCGCATCTAATGTGCATGTTTTTCTTTTTGTATCGTGGAATGATATGGATTTAGAAATGAATGATTTTCTCGAGCTGAGCCTCTATTTAGCTTCTCCATCACAGTATTCCGCCTCCGCGACTGATCCTGATCTGACGTTTTGCTTTCGTTCTTCTCATGATTCCGTTTAAGATTGTTGTATACTAAAATTATATAATCAGTCGTCAACCAGTACTAAAACAAGAAATCTCAGCAAATTGTTAACGTTCAGATTGCAACAATCACCAGCGATTAAAATTACTGCGGAATCGTGTAAGTCAGTCTGTTTTTATTATCAATCGCCAATTAAATTATACTTGTCATTAGTCAACTGCGATAACATTGAAAATAGATCAGATTGGCAGATTAGTTTCTGCGGCGTGTCGACAGTGCATTAATTTGTGACGTAATTTTTATTTTGTGACATTAACAGGTTGATGAGCTTAATTAGCAAAAGTCAGAAGTCATGGAACTAGAGAAGGAGGAGGACCATAACAAACGGCAAGAGGCGGACAGGGTCAAGTTGCTAGCGATTTTTCCGGAAGAGGTGAGAACTAACTAGTTTGACACACTGAAAATTAATTGAACATTGAATTATTAACTTATTAACTACATCTAAATAACATGGTATTTATTTGCGATAATTAAATTAAATGGATGTTAATTTATCCCATCAACAGGTTTGGCTTAAGATTTTTGATCGTGTGGACACTCCAGAAGAATTGGAGGTTTGGTCGAATGTGTCCCAGTTTTGGAGGAAATTGCTGGAACCTAGAAAAACCCAATTTCTATTTCCGCAAGTAATTCTTTATTTTATTGCGTCATAATTCAGCTAACAATGAGGTTATTGAAAACTGTTTGTTTAAAAGTGTTTTATAGCTGATTTATTTAGTTAATACAAAGTGGGTTAAATGATTAATTTTAATTTATTTGGTTTTGTCCAGGTTCTCAAGGTTCTTGCTGATAACAATTACCTGATAAGCAAGAAGTCTCCATCTTATACAGTGCAAGGCAGAGGCAGAGCCAGAACATTGCTACTGATCGATTCTCTCATTCAGTTCAAACTTCTCAGTTTACGCCTAGTTTGCAAAATGTGGCGTCTGGAAGTTGACCGTTTTCTTGAAACACGTTCTCAGCTACAACAAATAAATTCATATGTTGACCGCCATCACCGTAATCATGCTCCTAATAACAACGACCCTTTTGATTCGTTCAAATTTCATCTCCACAAAACCAAGATATTTGACATGCTCGAAGCGGAAATTCTCCCAATCCTGAGTTCTGAATTATGTCAAGAATCTAACCCTTTTCCTGGCAGAGAACTTGTTAGCGACGAATCAAAATTTCTGGAGGAGTTACGATTTCAAAGAAATTTAATAAATGCTGATCCTCAAAACGCCCTAGAAGCTTTGCTTCGTTACCGTGCCCTCGTCAACAGCTTTCTTGAGATCGCGGGTAATCATTTTTGGTACGCGGATATTTATTTGGGCATGCACTCCTCTCTAGTCGGATGGTACCGAATGATGTGCAGTTATCTCCAGCATTTACCAAATATCAGGTCACTTTCAATCAAGTGCCCAGACCTGGAACGCCACTATACCGTTACTGATTTAGTCGAGGAACCTCCATTTCCAAAGTTGAGAGATCTCGAGCTGTTATGTCTACAAAATGTTCCGAGATTGGCAATGAATACGATGTTTGCTACCAGCCCAAATGTGAAGACATTAATTATTTTGCGCTTTCTTCCAACGTCCGTAAACCCAAGAATAATTTCATTGTTGGGTATTGCCTTGCCTGTGCCTATAGAAGAAGCAGAACGGGAAGTTACTCCAGATTTCATTTTAATTCGTGATCCAACTAATGTGAGCATGGCATTCACTTGCCAAAGGGATCTCAACAGTTTGCCTCGGAATTGGAATCTCCAACGGCTTTGGCTAGACCTTGAAAACTGTCAAGACCTGAGCTGGCCAACAATTTTTACGAAACTGGAATCCTACAAAAATAGTCTGACTGAATTGCATCTGAATTTGCCAAAGGCTGCTGAGGAAATCAACAAGCTCATCTTTTGGGAGTCATCAAGGTCACTGCTTCATCTTCCAAAATTGAAAAGATTGGAAATCGAGGTTAAGAACATTTGTTCCCTTGACTTTCTGTTAGGCCTTATGTCATTGGAGTATCTACGTATTAAATTCAATTATAATGACGACGTGGCTCCACCTTCCAGAGGAAACAGGGCAGAAGTAATTAACTTCAACGATGGGGTGCCACGTCCTTTCCTGGAGTGCAATATTTGGAGTCTGATTCCTAGTCTGGTGAAAGTAGAGATGAAGTTCAGTCGTAGTGCTCATTATCAGTTCTACAACATTAATTACCGTTATGGTGATGACTCGTGGAGCACATTTGTAAGACCTAATTAATTTTGTGAGTTTTCGGATTTGGATTAAAATTGAAATACAATCGATGAATTTTGTTAAAGAGAATGTTCAATGCACTCATCAATAGAATTTTAAATGTTAAGATTAAAAATATGAACTTACGTACCTAAAAATATATAATTGAACCGTTGTACATTTATAATAAGCTGCCAAAAAATGAATTGCTGTATTTTTCATCTTCGTATTATGTATGTTCGTATGTTAATAAAGAAAGGCTTTAAATTGAATAGAAAATTTTTTATAAATGGCTATGATGGGATATTTGAATTGTTGAATTGTGAACAGATATATAACTTTGAGCTTTTACTTTAATTAATTTAAATGCACAACAACTCATTAAAAATTAAATGTAATTAAATTTATTGAACATTAGGTATTGAGAGATAATCAAAGATTAGTTGCTGAGTAATATGAATTATTTATATTACCTTAATGCTATGAATTAATTATGCATAATACCGTCAAATTAATTTTTAGCTTGGCTAAGGAAATTCACTTATTACTACGATAGGAAAATATTTATTTCAACTCACAATGCCCCGTACATTTTATACGAGTCGTATTTTCAATATTAAAATAATGGCGACAGAACATTGTGGAATGTGCATAAAAACATGATTCTCACTTTTAACAAAGTGGCTCACTTTCTTCATCTACGTTCAAAATGCCAGGTTACATAACGTTTTTAGTTAGTTTTTCATAAAACTGTTTTGTACTTTTAAATTGCATTAAAGCTGGTTGATAATATGAATGATTATTTGTCAATAATTGCTTTGTGCACTAGATATAACAAAATTGATAGAAAACTATAATTTTTGAAACTATTACTAGAGTTGAAACTTAGTACACATGGGTAATCGATGATGAGAAATTTAATTGCATGGGTCTCGTGACCCCGTGACCTCACTGGATCTCTAACGATATATATTAGCAATTACATATAGGTATGTATTTTCAATTCAATTCAATAGATGAGCTCCCGTCCATTAATGTTCGCTATATTCAATATTCACCTCACCCATGATTTTCACTGGTTCTGTTAATTAGTAACATTCTATGATGATTTACTGATATCACCAAATAGTTCACCTTGCTACAAGTAGAAACCATTATCATTTAAAAAGCGTTTTTATATGAGGATGTTCTTATATATAGTGTTCTTACAGCGAGGTAGATGTACATGCAAAACCAAAGGGCGGTACTGTGACCTATTCATGGGCCGAGTTGTTCTTACGACCAGTGTACTTATATCGGGAGTGCAGTGTATTTACTTATTTTGCGACCAGTAGGGTTGGCACTGCGCGGTCAGTTTCTCCACCCAATCTGACTGTGAGCAGCAGCACACAACACGTACCTAGCTATAAAAAATCCTTTCTCTCACCCTCACCCCTAACTCGTCCTTAAGAGATCAGCACAAAATTGATGGGATGAACCCTTCAAAAGTTCAAAGATGTAATCTGTGTCCAGCCTATTTTATCAAAAGTGTTCAGTTGACACGACACAAGACGCTGATACATTTTAAAAACAACGCTTGTCCAGAATGCGGGAAGGTACTGTCAACACATTCTGGACTAAGAACTCATATGGATATTGTCCACTCTATTCGTCCCACAGATACAATGTTTGTCTGTGATGTTGGCAATTGTAAGAAGGAATTTTCCAATATCGGTGTGCTGAATTTTCACAAGAAAAGCAGACATGTTGATGGGGTGGAGCTTATCAAGTGTTCGAAATGCGATAAAAAGTTCAGCGGAGAACTAAGACTGAAGCAGCATATGTCTGTGGTTCACACAAAAAGCTCCTTTGTGTGTGCTGAATGTGGAAAGGCATTCAAAGTGAAAGCTAAATTGGATATGCATATGGAATATCACAAAGGACCGGATGAGTGGAAGTTTCAGTGTTCAACTTGCGGAAGGAAGTTTGTGGATAAATATAAATTGGAGATACATCAGAGGACGCATACTAAGGAGACGCCATATGTTTGCCAATATTGTGGGGGGAAATATGCCCATCGTCATAATTGGAGGAATCATATTAAAACAAAGCATGCGGAGGAGTATGAAGAAGATGAAGCAGAAAAGAATCATCCGTCGGGCAACTATATGTCTAGAAAAGGATCCAAGAAGGGGGATTGCATCATTGCTGGAACAAAACAAAAGTAGCTAACTAGCTAGTGCAGAATATCTGTAATTTCCCCATATTTTTTTTGTGGGGGGGGGATTGCTTCCGGACAACCACCAACAATCTTATTTGTTCATAATATGTGCTCAGAAATTTCAGTTTATTTCAAGAAAACTAAAAATATTTGTTTTACAATTTATAAAATTTTTTTAAAATATACTTTATACTTACACACTATTAGTTATACATTATGCAGTTTAAAATAAATCATTTCAAACAAAAACAATACGGAACTTATACAAAGTAAACCCCCACTTGCACAAACAACCACAATAAATTTGTTAATATTTATAGAATCTGGTTCCTTGTCATAATGATTCTTTTCAATAACCTGTCTATCAGTTTCATTAGCCCACATAGCCCAATGATCCCATTTATCTTGTAATCCACTTTCTAACATTCTCACAAGAGTTTTAGCTAACAAAACTCTATTCATAGTAACAATTAGTGAAAATTGAGGCTCGGAATGAAGTCGGTCAGGAATTACTTGGCATTTCATATTTTTTATACGATCTTCACGTATTTGCTTTTCGATCAACTTAATGAACAATATTTTTGATGAGGTCTCCAATATATAAGCAAACTTCTTTTCTAGGTAATAAGCAATCATCTTAATCGTGAGAGGTGTTGTCCTAACATAGAAAAATCCCGTGCTTAAAAATTCTTCCAACTTTCGTATTTTAAAGTCCAACCCGTAAATTCTTGAATGGTTTTTGTCCCGATTCTCATTATGCCACATTATCATATAATTATCGTTAAACATTTCTTTCAAACTCTTAAACTCCTTAACTGGCGATACAACAGTAACTATGCTAGTTAAACCGTTTCCATGATACAAAGAGAAAATCATTCCTATAACCACTATTGTAATCACAGCTCTTCGTTTTTGACTTCCAAAACTAAATGGCGATTGTCCAATAAGTAGACTAAAACTGTCTAAATAATATTTTAAGCATAAAAACCCTCTAAATTTCCCCGTTTTATCTGACGTGCTTATTTGTATACTAAAAGATAGCCAAAGGAAAAGTACAAATATCCATAATTTAGTAGTAAACGGGTCAACCCAAATTTTAGGCTGAATTTTGTCCAAATTCTCTATTTGTTTGCAATACAAAAGAGATTTAGAAACATATTGGGAAAATATAGCTCCAGTTTTTCTGTAACTTTTTAGTTTGGAATAGTTGGTTGAAGTTGCTGAAAGAAAAATAGATTGTCCAGTTTCATGCGAGTCAACATTATTGATCTCATGCTGACTATCAAATGCGGAAAATATTTTAATGGAAATGTTGTGTATTTCGGAAAGTGTGATAACAGACATAATGTTTTTAAAACAAAATTTTTGATCTTTTGAATTAAAAAGTAGATACTTGCATGCATAACGGTTTAAATGATATTTTGTAAAGTATTCTGAGTAGAGTGTAGGCACAATAGAGTCAATTTGTCTTGTATTCCCATTCCAGTATACCAAATTGTGAAATAAATTAGGTTGATTTAATATTAATTCAAATCCGATTTTCTTGATTAGTGATGCAGTAGCTTTTGGTTCACAGTAACGGTTACATATTAACCGTATTCGTTGACCTGAGTTTCCTTTTGTTGCAAAAATGAATTTCAATGCGGGCCAGTTTAAATCCTTTTTATGAAATAATTTATCCTCGTCTTCGTATAACGAGGAGTATTTTTCAAGTTTTAAGAAAAATATTGTATTCGAGATTAAAGCTATACGCTTGTAGTTATAAAATACGTTATGAGTCTTTGTTAACTTATTGTAATTGGAAAAAACGATTATAATTGGTTGGAAATAATGGAAATTAAAAGTAATATTTTCGTTGCTGATGTTGATAGACTTTGTATGAATGCTGTATTGCGTATTTAATATGGTGAAATCACAGTTTAGTGTCAGGGAATGAAAAATAAGGATGTGTTTGTCAGGTTGAGAGTTGATGAATTTAAAGACAGAGGTTCGAAAATGAAAATGGTATGTACATAAGTTAACCACAGCAGACTCAGAAATACATTGGTTCATTAAATTAAAAAAGTGCAAATTTATGAAAATTATTGAAGCTCTTTTCAAACAGCGAAGGGCGGGGGGTTTCATATTTTATTTTTGTCAAGTTAATAATGTTCCGTTAATACAAGTATAACTGGTTATTTTCTAACGTACTAGTCAATGTACGAAAAGAAAATGATTGCAAAACTCCAGATATTTGGAATGAATGAGAAAAACAAAGTCGTTTGAATGGTTTATGTAGTTCTGTCTCGTTTGATACACTTCTTGGTAATGCGACCCACGAGCAATCTTTGAAAAATAACTCAAAATTGTCTTATAAAAATAACGAAGCTCTAAATTTTAAGGCGAATCAGTAACGAGTTTCAGATTGTTTTTAATGTACTTATAAATATTATTACCTAAACTTGTATTGTTTTGTTACTGTAAATTATTTTCGGGACATTATTAAAAGTGTCTCTGCTTCATTGGGTGTTCAGACATCATTTGTTTTTATTCTTTTAAAACCCAAAATATACTTCTTTCCAAATATTGATTACGTCAACAACAAGACCATTAACAAAGCATGCTTAAAGTTTCAAACCTTCTTCACTAAATACAAATACCCATTTTTTAATGAAATTCACCACAATTTTCAACATTAAAACATTATTTTGTATTTCAACTTTGTTTTCCAAAATGTTGTTTTATTAACTTAGAACTTTACATATTTAGTTCAAAAGAAAGAAATTGATTATCGTTTCTAATTTTATTTTGCTTATTACGACACTGAAGAAACAAACACTTGATAAGAACAAAGTGCTTAAAGAAGACTAAAAGCTTTTCAAGAAAATCACACTAATCACACTATTTTTCAGTAAATCATAAAATAATCATTTAGACTCGTGCATTTAATCTAGGAAACCTAAAATAATTTGTCAATTTATTTCCCTATTGATCACTTTGTTTTCATAGTAAACATGTTTTGAATAAACCCAACAGTATAGTTTTACAAAATTTGTTTTCATCTTTCGTTCTAATCACATCAGTTCGAAAACAAAAATATATTATTCTACATTTTTATTCAAGCACAGTACATTATTGACTATCAACGAGTTGGCTTCTTACATTTTTCTTGCCTGCATTTAAACTGAATCAAATTTTGGTGTTCTTGTTGGTGGCTTCAAGAAAACAAAAAACATGATCACCAATTTTGTGAGGAAAAACTTTATCTTTCGAATATATCTAATGAAGTATGTCCTACTTGGTTCATACACCGATTGGGACAGGAAAACCTCGCGATTTGTATCCAGTTCAAATTATTACCGATGGACCGCCAACCTTTTGCTAGTTAGTGGAACTTTATATCCGGTGCTCTTTACATTCTTCCTCACTTTCAAGTACATTGTTGAATACGATGAACTATTTGGCCATTCACAGAAAGGACGGTTTACTACCTATGTCTTAGGTTGGGCTGAAAACACCCTGGCGTGCATGATATTTACTATTGGCTATTGGGAAATGTCTAGATCTGATTCGGAACATTATCTGCTCAACCAACTTTCAATCTACGACAAAGAACTCGTAGCTCTTCAAAGTATACACCAACAAAGTTCACCCAAATTGGCACACTTGGTTGACAAGTTTATGTTTGCAATATCATTTTTCACATTGGTTTTGCCAATTTCTTTTGTAGCTGTATGGTGCTCAGACGTGGACGAGACCCATAATTTGATAAAGGAATTGCTAGAAATAGATCTAAAATTTGAACTACGGTATGCACCTATAATTATAGTTTTAATTTGGGCTACAAATAACTGTGCTTCAGTATTATTTTTTAGTATAGGCTCCTCACTAACTTACTATGTATCTGCTGTTGTAAATTTAAATAGCTTGACTCCTACCCAAATTGTTTCAGGAGAAAGGCCCCAAAAGTATAAGGTTAGAACTATAAATTGTGGTGAAATTTCTGAATCAGAATATGTTAAATTTATTCGCACAGAAGAAGTGCTGAACAGAGTATATAACTCGATGTTAGAGTCGCTTCTTGCAAGTTCGCATCAAGTTTATTGTCTAGTTATGTTTGTTGGGGTAATATTTTTACTAATACGAACATCTGATATATTTGCAGATGGGGGAGTTGTAGTACTACTTATGTTTGTTGCTGGTTTAGTGGTCATTTTACTGATTCAATATCAAGAGGCTAGCATTTGTGAAGAAATTTCAGGTTATTCGTCTAATATTTTAAAACAAATAAGGCATGTTTGTATCAAGCGTTCATATTTGTACAAGTTTTCATCAAGCTGCAGAGTAATGCGTCTTAATCTTGCTTATCCTTTTTATACTGTTGGTAAATCTACATTTACTGAGTTTGTTGATGAAAGTGTTAATTTTGTTTTTACTTTACTTTCTGCATAAATATTTGACAAAAAGGAACAAAAATATCTAATCGTCGGAATATTTCCAAAATGAAAGAGCTTCTCTTTCAGAGACTTGGAATATAATAAGGCTGTATGTTACCACCAATCCAATTGTCTATTTAAGTGAAAATTATAATAAATGATTGCATATTTACTAATTATAGGTAAATAGTTAATTGCTATAATGAAAACATAATGAATCGTTTTTTGCATACCGAACCGAGAAAAGCTTTTGTAATGACGAAAAAACTGCATCCAATCCCAATAGGCTGTGTCTCAATTTCCAGGGTAAGCTCAACTAAATATGATCGCTGCTTACTTTCCCGGCCAAATTCGGTTTGCCAGCGGTTAAATGAAATATATTCCCGTAAACAGTTTTTTATCTTGTAAAAAATAAATGTTCTTTAATAATAAGTTTATTATGAAAAATTTTGCTGCAATATTTTGCTTTTGATAAGCTTTTGATATTTTTACCTTTTCACTAAATCTAGCAGATTGATATAAAGCTAAACCGATTAGCAACATGTAGACTGCGATAAACAGTCTTTCAAATTTGTTTGTCCAGTTAGCTTCCAAAACAATATGTGGGAGTTCCGCCAACAGGGCAATAGCTCCTACATAAAAGCATAAAATAAGGCTTCCAAAAAGCGATGTGGCAATTATCGTCAATCTTCGTAGCTTTATATATTCCTTCAAAACCTATAAAAATGACAAGCTACAACATAAAACTTAAATGGCTTGTTAGCATGTATTATTAATATACTAAAAATATCATACCACTTCTATGTTTCCATAGTTCTTCTTCACAACTTTGATAAATCCATTTTCCGCAAAATTGTTCATTTCTAAAACAATGACTATCATAAACTGTAAAGTTATATTGCTCATAACAAAGCAATAATACACAATCAATGATTCTATGTTTTTAATAAAATCGCTTGAAATAGTGCAACTCAATAAAACAGATTTTCCAGATGTAAATTCATAAAATGGGTACAAGAAACTGATGAAAATTTTGCATATTGGCTTCAAGTCATTGAACGCATACTCTGATACTCTATGATGGATTATGCATATTAAAATGTTAGCTAAAGAAAACACCCAAACCTGAAAGTATTAGAAATTAAGCATATAAAATTAACATTACAACGACATCCTAGAAACTTTAATGTGAGATTAGGAATATCAAAAAACTGTATTGTTTTTACCATAAACCGCACTTTTGTAGATTGCTGCATTGGAGCACTACAAATGTTCATAAACTTCATAACTTTCTTACCATTCGCATGAAATATTTTGAAAATTAGGAACTGTGACAAAACAATGCAAGCACAATGTGCTGCAAAGAAGGCATAACTGACGTTTTTTACTTTTGTAATAAAGGCTTCTAGTATGTGATACGTAAATACTAGGCACACAAACAAATTGATAACTTGAACAATTCCCACTGTAATCTAAATCATGAAATATATTGTTATCTTCTTTTCACTAATTCAAATGTTTACTAACGATAAGTCAAATCATTTATTGTTACCTTCCTAAATTTTGAAGAAACCATAACATAATCTTTAGAATCTGTGTTTCTCTGAACCCGGAATGGAACAGCAAGAAACCATGAGTAAAACTCAATAAATGCTGCAAAGTGTGGACATTGTTTTTCGTATATTATCTGATGGTTTGTAATAAGCTTTTTTATTGATCCAGTTTGAGGTTTATCAAACGGGCTCGAAGTAATTCCATTTTTTGTGCTTTTCTTCACCATTTTCTGTTTTGGAAATGACAAATGAATGTGGCGAGGCGACCTGGAAGTTACCTATATAATTTAAGATTTCTCCTAAATATTCCAAGCAGGTATTACAACTAGATCTACTCAATCGACTGCGAAATACCTAAATACGCTGTGCGTTTTGAGACAGAAAAGTCTGGTATTCAGTCGTTTTTGATATTTCATTTGACAATTGTTTTTATGTTAGCATATGTATTGGCGCTTTCAACGTCTTCATATTTTATAGTAATCTGATTATTAATATTTTCTATAATGGTATGTAGCTAATTGTAAATAACAACGTACTCTCCATATAAGAACAAGTCATGAGGAAAGAAATCTTGGTTATAATATGGACGTGAAGAGAAAAATATCACAAGCAAGTGAAGTTCGGCTCTGCAAAACCTGTTCCAAGTGAGAGATGTTCTTGTACGGGATGTTATTGTATAGAGAGTACACCAATTAATGTTTACGTTCAAACAAATTTGGCAAGCGCTGTAAAGAGATATTATCGGTACCTTGAATATTGTACTATAATTAATTAGTCGACTTTATGGATTTGCTAAAGTTCATTCTTAGAAAGTAGCATAATTAGCTAGCCCATAATGTTGCTTATCAGTAAGAAATGAGCTCACAATATAATCTCTTAATTGCGTACTTTGGCTTATCAACAGGCTAAGGTAATTTTATAATTAGATAATCGTATTTGTCGATTAACAATTAACAATTACTTATTTGATAATTGTTAATTGAAATAAAAAATTTTAATTGAGCTCAATTGTCAATTGTTAATTGAATTAAAAAATTTCAATTGAACTCAATTGTTAATTGTTATTTCAATTGACTTTTTTTGCCAATTACCGAAGCCTGCATCAATAACGTATAACGTATTGTTACGCAACTTATTATTCAGAGTACCAATGCCTTTTTCAGTTGACTAATAAACGTATTTTGTTTTGCAATTGCGTTTTGCTTTAAATTTAAGCGGTGGATGTTAGCTTAATCCCATGCACCTGAATTAGACACATATTTACGAGTAATTTAATTTACTGGGAACGTCCTTATTTTTCAAAATAATCAATTCGGTAAACATGCTTGTTACAGCATCCGGTCCTATGCTGTTCCTCAGCAGCGTTGTCCAGTAATAGATGACTTTATGTATTCTAAGTGATGTGTTGGAAATGATAAGGATTTGATAAACTTAATATTTTTCTAATGTTTTCTCATGAAAATTCTTATGAATGTAATATGAAGGTGTATTGAGGTCGTAGGCACAGTGAGAGGAAACTGTTGAATTTGTTGTTAAAATTTTTTCATTTGTTAAGCATGGCACAGGGAAAAAAAGAAGATCAAAATATCGCTCGGGTATTTCAAACTTCAATAAAAATAATCTAAATGGCATAAAAGTTTCCACAAAGTTTTCATAGTTTATATAAAATTGAGCTGCGCATCTGTACAAGATAACTTTTGGAGTAAAAACAAAACCACGTGTGTTTAGGTATGAGTGCTTTAACTCAAAATATTTTCCCTCAAATAATAGACCTTTATATTCTTTTATATATATTTTGTATGCACTGAGGATCACTGGTTGCTGAACGGGCTTAAATGACATTTAAAATAGTTCAGAACTATTTAGTTTTAAAGCTCCAGACATTAATTGAAAATCGTTTATATGAAACAGACAATCTGAAAATGTGTTCAAAAACAGATTTACGTCAATATGTGAAAATCCTTGATTGGCTAATATGACGACCAAAACAATTGCCAGCAAAGATATCATTTTATTATAATTGTAAGTCGCAATGTTTGGACTAGTGTAAAAAATGTTTTGCCTAAACTTTCGTACTTCCTAACTTTGGTTTCACAAACCGCTTTTGTTATTTAAGATGGTCGCAAAACTAAAAGACATTTTATTATAAAGAGATGTTGCCGTCTGACTTGTTCTTTTTCTCGCATTTAAACCATGTTTCTGTTTCTTCATTTAATTAAGTGCATGACAGCATAGAATACCTATAAAAATGTTATATTAAGTTGTAGGTAGTGTTGTGCGTTGCTTACGATAGATCAAAGTTTCAGTTTTGTAAAAACTCGACGGTCGTACGTACACAAAGTAATTTTTAAACTAAAACCAAGTTTTTCTTTCAAGTCATGAATTCTGACTATTTCAACATAGATAATGGCGTTCCACCTGGCTCATGTCCATCTTCGTTGCTATTTTCTCTTTTAATTAACAATGTAGGGAATAATTTAGGACTAGATTATCTTTTATACGCAGATGACATGGTAATTTTTACTAATTGCAGTAATTTTGACGAAGGAATTCAAAAAATCAATAGTTTAGAGAAGCTTACCACATGGTGTAAAAAATGATATTGAAATAAATATAGGAAAACAAAGTTCATGTGTTTCTACAAAAATAGTTATTATAAGTGTAAACAGCCAAGTGAAAGCACAACCAGAAATGTTTATATTAATGGAGAAACAGTGGAGAAAGTGAGCTCATTTAAATATTTGGGTGCTCATTTTGACTTACATTTAACACACTCACACAAACATTTAAAATACATTATACCCACGTTGAAAATAAAATAAATTGTGCAGTAGGTAAGCTATATGCATTTAAAAGAACTATTCCAAAAAGCAGACTCAAAGTATTTTTATCAGCTTTTGTAACAAGTGTGTTTGATTACTGCAGCATAATATAGGCAGTTCAAACTGAAAATGAGTTAAAATCGTTACAACATAAAATAGATAGATTTTTGTATACATTAGAATTTTTGAAATTTTCTAAAAGAAACGAACTCGTTTCTATTTGCCTTAAAAAAGTGCACACCATTGTATGTGTAATGAATCTCCTTACAATAACTGAGCGTAGGAAACTCTCACTGGTCGAATTTGTTTACAAATTTGAGCACAATAAAATGTTTACAGGCTGGTATGAAAGAACGAAACTTTCTTCAACAAAATATCCAATGTTAATAGCTCCATCTTTCAAATCAAAATTGTTCCAAGATTCATTAAAATGGAGCTCCACAAAAGCCTGGAATGACATAGTTAATGCAAAAGTGGTTTTATATGACGTTGACGATGAACTTTTAGGAACATACGTAGATCGGATAATAGACCATTTTTGTAATTTAAGAAGCAAAGATTATATCTGAATTTTGATGTTATTATATATATTATTGTTATTAAAATCGGCCTAAAATATTGAAATGTTGATAATATTACGACTATGCTGTTATTAGATGAAAGGGTTTGCCATTCATTATGTTTTATGATATGGCAAGCAGTAAGTATATACTGATATCGAATAGCACTGAATATAAAGATTAATTTGAATTTGAAGTCTTTTGAATTTTTTCTTCTTCAATATTCTCTGAATCGGAATGGCCAGTATTCCTACTTTATGTGGGGGTAAATCAGCCAATTTATATATTATCTACTTTTTATACAAAGTTCAAGTTATATTTTATATATTTAATTGTTTATCTTGTGAAACTTTTGTTTCTGCCAATTAGCAATGTATCGTGCAATTGCTGTGAACTGTTGATAATGATAAACTTTGTTTACCGTTTGGCAGTGTTACAGCGGCTTTTTATAAAAATCTAATAGCGAGATATTTATGTTGGAGATTTGGCCTTAAACCGAAATCAAATAAATGTTTGCACTCAGAGTACAATACACTCATTTAAAAATTATGTGGATATGTTGGCCCTCCGACAATATAATTTATGCGGAACTATTAGCGCTAATGACATTTTCCTAAGAAATTAGTTTTTCCTCAATAAAGATAAAATGTTAGGGCTTTAGTTTTGTAGATATCATGTACACATATAAGGTATTGCAATATTCATCAACTCAGCAGATTGTTTTTTGTAGAAATTAATTTAATTGTGGTTAGATAATTTGTTTGGGTGAAATGTATAATTATTTATTTTTTGATATAAGAAAGTAGTTTTCAATTGGTACAGCCATAAGCCCACAAACTCTTATTAAGATCCGTACAAAGCATTTATATATTTTAGTCGTTTTGTATTTTTTAGTACATTTATCTATGGTTTTTCAATAAGTCTCATGCTATGCTGTTGTTTAAATAACTTTTAAATATTAACTTTATCAATTGTTACTAGCAAATTATCTGCTGATGACTTTGTTTTACTGTACAGAAGTGCTTAAATATTTGGGCACAATATACAGTATAAAGCTAGCTTTCATTTTAGCTAAACACTACCGTAGTAACTTTTGACGTCCTTAATTATAAGATATATCTGTAAATATATTACTATAATATAGTCAATATTTTAGACATAAAAATCAATAAAAAACTAAAGTAAAAAATAGTTGTTAATAGTACGCTTTAGAGCTCATTCAATAAACTGAATGAATGAATGTCAAAATATATACCTAAACAAGGTAACTCCTTTTACATCACTATCATTTGCGTCTTCTTTATACCCTTTGTCTTTATATGTCTTTGCTGTCTTTCCCGTATAAACATTTGCTGGTATATGTGGTGATGGTGGGTCCTGGCATTTGAATAAAATACATTTCCAAATATACTGCCCTACATCATTACATTTGGCATTTTCTGTGATTTGTTTTGCAATCAAAACCAGCTTACTTAATTAAAATTCTGAAACATCTGAAACATTTTCAAAATACAATAGCTTTACTTCAAAATATTTGCCCCAAATATCAAAATCCCAATATTTTCCATATAAGCCTTTCGACAATGGCTCTTGATTTTGCTTATAAAGAGTAAATATCGAAAGGGCTGAAGAAATGAATGGTGGCAAAAAACTATAAGAATTCGTATTACTCGACGTAATTTATTAATACTTATTCAAATATGAGAAAATGGAAAAAAAAGTTTGGATAGTTGTGTTTTATATTGCAATTAATTAATCCATTATTCCAGTTCTAAAATACAAGTAAGATTTTTGAGTATTGATCATAAGGTTATGAAGCAAATTTGCCAATCTTTTTATTAGTTGAGTTTATATTTCTACATAATGTATTCTCAATTTCATATAAAGATTTACTGTGTACCTACTTTTCTTAGGTATGCACATCTTTTGTTAAGTAAACATTTACTTAGCTCAACATCTGTAATCAAGTTTGTAAGAAACTACTTGCATTTCATAATACTACTTGTAATAATATACCGTAGTAGTGTCTGTCTATCCACAGACTGCTACTATCTATGGTTGGTTCTCTTTATGATTGCGTTTTTTGCGCTTTCAAATCCGCGTAAAATTTGGCTTAGAATGATTTACTCGTGAATATTTATACAGAATGTGGGCTAGTGTGATAAATGAGAGATGTAAAAGCTTTCTGTAGCAAGATTAGAAAAATACGTACGTAGAGCTCCATCTCCTCTTCTCCTTGTTAAGGACATGCACAATACTTTTCAATATCAAAATGTGTCTTTTCCTAAAATGAACATAAAAACAGAAGTTATACTATTCTCATGCCGCCAACTACGAGAGACTAGCAGTTTTTCCTACTCTAAGAATACCTTGCAAATTCAATGTATTAATAGTTTAACAGGCATTTCGGATTATACAAAAAACATTAACTGTGCCACCTCCAAAACACCTCTTAAAAGTACATTTCACATCTCATTCAATCAATTCATGACAACGCATTATATAAAAACATTTTTTACCAGGCCATGCGATGTAGTCTGTAGGAATTATTGCATATTGGTAGTGTGTAGTACGTATATACCAACCATTGGTATCTCCCCATTTCTTGTGTTTTTTATCACAGCACATAACAGTAGTTAAGAATAGCTGCTGTGAATAATATAGTCAAGTGTTAAAAATTATGCAATGCTTTGATCTATGCATTTTCAGCATATATGGTAATAATATGAATTGCAGTTATTGCCCAGCTCCAGATGTCTGAACAAAATACGGCACGCTTCCAACGAGATATATTGCCAAAAACATAATCACTTGCCATTTTCGCGGGATTCATTTGTCTTGAAAAGCAACAACAACAGAACTCATGTCTTGCTTCTTTTATCAAAAGTAAGGATATTGTGATTCTTTGGAAACTTGGTACATTAGAACAACAGTTATTAATTTTTAATAGACAGAGCTATTTGTTTAATTGTAAAGATAAATTGCCTAAATGGCTGGAAAAAAGAAAGGTAAAATATTATTCCACATTTAAAATTTGAGAAAAGCAAAACATTTTAATAAGATAAAATCCAGAGTTTGGCTAGTGACTAAGTTGTTGCTATGAATTTCTAGAACGCATTTTTATTTGTGTTTCTATTTCTATTTGTTTCATAACAGCCAAGAGGACCACAACAGTGGCTGGGAGTGGAAACAATAAAAAAGGAAATGGAGCATTAACCAGAATTTCAAGTAAATTAAATGTGGGGGAAATTTC
>JAQFYG010001652.1:0-17866 GCA_034694325.1 Entomobrya corticalis | reverse complement strand
ATCTACGGAACAGAAGGAAGAAAACAAAAAAGAAAGTGAAATGCTATATTGGCCATTTTACAAGTCAGCTTATGTTTCACGGTTGATTGCTTTCCGTGCCTGTTTGTTGTGCTTTTGAACGAAACATAAATATATACTTATTCACTGTTATTCATAACTAACAATAACAATACTAACATAATATAACGTAGCTAATGCTCACTTTCACATAATGAACATACCCTGAAAATGTTTCTGCATGTGAATGAACCTTACGACGACAAGCCTCCTTACTAAAGCCAATAAATTTGAAAATGAAAACCAAAAAGGCAAAAACAAAAAAGCTTCTTTTCTCCAAAAAGACATAACAATCCACCAATAATCTAAAGAGAAGAAAACAAACAAAAGGCTTATTTCTGTATACAAAATGCAAGGAATCTTGTTTGTAAAAAGCTTCCTTCCAGGGACAACCAAATTCGATGCGAGTGTGAGTAGAATACAAAATGAAATGCCTTATTTTATCATTCAACATGCATGAATCCGCGTCACAAGGATGCAAAAGTCAACTTGCAAAATAGGTGCTTCCAGCTATGCAGCGTCTTCCTTTATATTATTTTAGCTTGTTTATATTCATGGGCCCTATGTGAATGGCCGGAGCCGGAGAAATGATGCTATTAAATATGTATTAAAATTTATACATGCTTAGATACGATCTTATATTATAGTTTACTCCTCATCATGCCCTCGTATAATATGCAACATGTCCCATAATTTTTTTCCTCTAGTGTCTGTGCTTGTTTCTCTCCTGGACATATGTTTGCTACTGAAAGGAACAAGCAAGCAGTTAGTTTTGTCTTCATCGCTATTACTCGGAAAAACAAAAGTGAAAGTGATATTTATGGTAACTGCGGTTTTTATGCCGGTGAGAATATGGCACGCCGACCATGAGCCGGAAGGCCAGGAAGAATTCACAATGGCCGATATCAGTGTCAGTTTGCACAAAATTTGGACCGGATACTTTTAAGTCTGGAAGTATAGAGCAAACGTTTATGGCATTTGAACATCTTGCTAAAATATTAAAGAAATTAAAGCAATTTCACTAATATCACGTTGACAGAAAATGAAAACAAACAGTGTAATAAGATTATCGTTAAAACCGTTACTCAATTTATTTTTTCTGTTATTTGTCAAATGCCACGTATGAATGAGCATGCAGTAAAATTAGCAGTCTCAATGTAAATTTTGAACGAACAATTGATACGGTTGGCTGGCCGCCTTGTAGACTTAATATATCATCTTCTCGCAGAGTTTAACCAAGAAAATTACGTTAGACGATTCGACATCATTATCCTTTAAAAGAATTTTATTTCTTGTAGTAAATTCAAATAAAATAACAAACCAGAATCCACAAACTACCATAAATTATTCTACATGAAATAATATTTAGATATTTTTATATTTTATGTAAAATCCATAATATTTTATTGCATAAAAATATTTCCATTTTCATATGCTCAAGTCTTGCCTTCATTTCATCTTATTTATTTAATATTTTAGAATTGAGATAAAGTTCTTTTCGTTTTGAAATCCAGCCAAATCGTGCTGTGCCATCTCTCTATATCAGTCAGTTTGTCTCAATACAATAATAAGTTTTATCTTTTTTCTGTTATATTTTATTTTTACAACTTTATTTTGTAAGCTGATATTGATGACTTTATATTACTCTTGGCTGCTCTTAAGTTAACATCTCACATGCCATAAAAATGTACTCCCAACCCCAAGCTTGAAAGGGGAAAGATCTGGAGATCTAGACACAAAAAAGCAGTGCCACCCGCGACTCTCACAAAGACACGCATCAAGTCACACATCATCTGTATGATCTTCATCAGAGGACACAAAGTCATGTTTCATGTCACGTTGCTATAAAAAACTACAATATATTCAACCATTCCAGAACAGAAAAAGTTCTTTTCGAAATAAAAAAACCATCATGGTAGTGGCAGATGTTTCCATCCTAGCCCGCTGTTTCCGTTCCGTTTGCTAATATCACTTCCAGAAACACTAATGCTTAGTATGAGTGGCTGCACTGCAAGAATAACGAATCTATGCAAGTCGCGATTACACAAAACTTAGCTGCAGAGCTTGTCTTGAAACCATATCTAGCTAGTGTTTCAGCTACTAATTCTGTCGTTGTGAACACGGTTTCTGTCAGTTTATTTAGTCTCTCTACAAATTGGCTTCTCAATAAGAGAAAAGACAGAATTTGTAACGGTAATAGAAACACAAGGCGATACATTATTGGAAATCCAATGGGACAAATTACGTGATTCGTCTCAAGAGAAACTACTTTCACGTTTCCGTGTTTTCTTGACACGCAGTGCAGTGAGCAATGTTTACAGGTGCAGGCGACAAATGTGATCTCAAGAACAATCAATACAAACCTCCTGTATATAACGAACAAAACGTGTATATGTATATGTAATGCATATACGTACCTGTTTCATCTTTTTAAGAATAAAACCTATCAAAGTTATAAGCCTCCAATCGGATATTTGATTTTTTCTAATGTACGACTCACAAGCTACCTATCATCACCTATCAGAAGGCTCTCAAGAATGTTGTTAATTTGTTCGTATTCATTTCTTCGCCCATAACTAAAAAATTAAAAGCTCACAACCACAATATAGCAATATCCCAAACTCAAGTATTTCAACTTTGTAACGTGGTATAATTTTGCGATATGATGTGTCTGCATATTTTACTTTTATTTTTGGAGATGTAGACTTTGAGAACCTTTCTTTCAAATAAGTTTGCAATGACGATCTTTCTTTACAAATAGGTTTTTTATTCCTTCCACTTGGCTTTGTCGAGAGGAAAACTGATTATTATTATTATGACTGCGCTTTATTTTTATGATCACATCATCCTCATCGTCATGTGTGTATGAAGTCAAGACTATAAGGTTTAAACGAAGGAGACGCGAAAAAAAAGACAAAGGGATGCAAAAAAGGATGAAACAGCGATCTCGAGAAAAAAGTATAATAAAATGATAACC
Organism: Entomobrya corticalis; assembly: GCA_034694325.1. Lineage (NCBI taxonomy): Eukaryota > Metazoa > Arthropoda > Collembola > Entomobryomorpha > Entomobryidae > Entomobrya > Entomobrya corticalis. Next base: position 14,832 of record JAQFYG010001652.1, on the reverse strand, counting down.
AAGATGAATACAAAAAAGGAAGAGAGGAAGGATAGGAAGAGGAGCTATCATCTTCATCAACAGCCACAGCGGAGCAATATGCCGTACTATTAACATACCATAACGAATAGAAATGAAGCTCTCCTCCGAGTTTGTCGAGTTGAGACAAAGATCGCTTTGTGAGTGCAGATGAATTGGGAAAATAGATGGTAATGATGATAGCAATAGCAAGGCAGCAGGTTCTCTTTCTCAGCGACTCAAACTTGCCTCTGAGCTGAGCATTTTCAAAGTCAGCGTCGTTTCTTTTTAATTTGAATAAAGATGGAAAGGAGACGAAACGAAGGAAGTTTTCCAGCATAAGCGGGAAACAATGGAAAACGATAAGAAGGAGGATAGGTAGGATGAGAATGGTTTGGTGATGATGACAAATCGATATTTTAGTATTATTATTCCGCAAAGATCTCCGTAAAAATCTATGTGCTGTCATCCTTTCAAACGGAAGAAAAGAAAATACGTTTATAGAGTTACTGCTTTTGTCTTTCTTGTTTCTCAAGTCTTTTTGAATTTGAAAGTTTCAAGTTGACTTGGCTGACGAAGTGAAGATACTTTTGTCCCAAGTAATAAAAAAATAAGATAAAATGGCAATGAAAGTTGAAACTGTGAAAGGCATGCAAAAAAGTAATATTCCTAATAAGTCGATGTGTTCAAGTTCAGAGAAGGGTATGCCTCTTATGCCGCCTATTAAGTATTATGAAGGGAGGAGTGTTCACATCAAATACTTTTATATCGACGTTCAGTTCGTAATATGCCTAATCAGCACTAAAACTGATTGTTCAGCACGACATTTGGTTTGAGTTTTAGTATAGAAAGATGGTTTCTGTTTTTAATAAAATATTTTGGGGCAATATGAAATTAGAGTCAGAGAATTCAGAATGACTACTCACAAAATTGCCCCTTAAAGTATCACAGAATAGAACCTTATTAACGTGTTGTCTGTTTATATAGCCCTAACACAGACACAACAATATAAAGCCATTCCAGTTCAGTCGACCATTCCTATTCCTTATCCTTCAAATTGCAATTAGCTGAAATACTTCATGTCATCGGTAAGTACATGTACCTCACTCATCCGACAGCTACGACAAGTTATCTTTTAACAGTACAAATGGCAATGTCAAATTCTCTGATTATGACGAACAACTTACTTTTCCTCCACTTTTCCAGCTTCTTCTCCGCTATAACATGCTATTTTGACAATGAAGAATGGTAAATCAACACAATGACAAACGCTACAAAAATTCCCGAATGGCCAAGAAGCGAGGTGCGCTCGGGAAACAAAAGCAGATGAAAAATACATTTTCCGTGTACGTTCCCATTCTTCCTCTCTAACTTCCTGTTATATCTCTTCATCGTTGACGCGTAGAAAAAAAATGTTTACAATTCCAGACACATTTCCCAAATAAAATATGTTTCTCCCTGTCTGTCTCCGTTAATTTCGTGAGCAAGAAGTGTAGATGAGGACGAGACGCAGAGAAAATGTTATGCAATATTGTGCCGTGCCTTGAATGAGAAGACTTGATTCATTCCGAAAATGATGATGGGACTTGGAATAGGAAATGGGTTTGGAGACTGACGATGAGGACGAGAGATACACGGACAATTTTGTGCAGAAAGAGGCAAGAGTACGACAGACTGTATAAGAAGCAGACAGCGAAGGAAGACGTGATGATGGAGAAAACAGCCTTCATCTCGAGTCTTCTAGGCACGAACACAGATGAGTCAACTGATTTCCCTTGTTTTCCGGGCTACATACATTGTTTGTTCCACACTTTGTCCAAATAAAGTAGCTATATCAAATCTAAAGTTGTTCTTCTATTGTGCAAATAAAGACATACAGAACGATACAGAAACAGCGGTATTTTGTACAGAAATTGTACGTGCAAAAGAGAAGTAAACGATGAGTTTTGAGATTGAGTTGCTTTCACTTCTTTCCGTCCTCGTGTTCCAAGCAACTTTCAAAAAATGTTTTGGTTTTTGCATTCAATCAAATAATGAGAAACGAGAAAGTTTTCCTTGTTTGTTTTGTTCTCTGCTTTCTCTTTTTTTCTCGCCTGGATATACCTTCACTATTCAAGTTGAAAACTTCATTTGCTTCTGTTGTTGCTCTGTTGTTTTTTCTAAGTTTGAACAGTGCGAATTTTTATACAAAACAAGATTTCCCTTCGATTTATTTGGATAAGTAGATAGACCATCCGTCTCCATTTGAACTTGCCAGTAGCCACTACCAGTGAAGTTTTTCCCAAGAATAAACGTAGAAAAGAAGCTGATTTCATGAAAAAACAACGAGTATATCTGTCTTTTACGCTCCATAACTTTTCTTTTCTACGCAGTCCGGTGAAAACTCAACAGTCGCGACGTGAGGAAATTTGGAAGTTTGATATGATTAATATTATGATGAAGCAGAATATAATGTGAATGAACTTGAACTTTTAGGAAAATGAGGAATCTATACAAAACTATAATTTATACAAATATTTCTTTACGAGCGGGCAACTATTGGATATAAAACCTTTAAAATGTGACAAATGATACATATAATATGTATACGTAAAAGAGATTATTTCTATTTGGCAATGTGTTCAACATTAAACTCCATTAAACTGTCTTAAAATACGTCGAAATAAGACTTGACTGATATAACGTGGCAGTTGACACTAAAATGTTTCCGCGAGCATGATGCTGATTTTGAATTAATTCTAAAAGTGCGTGTCGACGCATACAAACCAAAAAGCATTATCAGGTCAAAATAAACACAGTGAAACCATTTTGAATTTTTAAGAGCTATCTTTTGACAATGTAAGTGCTTTACTAACATCTGACAGATGAAGGCTATTATTTTAATTTTATAAATTTCATACTTTCCATGAAACACCTTAAACTATGTACACATTTCAGCAAAAACGCCATCAAATGAGTAAACCTTGTTGTAGAACATTTAAACGCAATATGTATTTTCTACTTACCAAAAGACAACTCTTTCACCATTCTTTGCGAATGGCGAATGTTCAGGGGATTACTAGTTGTCGCTTGTCAAAGGAGAAAACTTTTTGTTTGCGACTTGTGACAAGTGTAAGTACTAAACCACGTCACAGAAGAACATCAAGAAGGCGTGTTTAAATATAAAAAAGTGCGTATGTTTGTTTGGGCTGGTTTTTTATGTATGTCATATGCCAATGCGTATGGCACTAGTCTTTTTTGTGAGAATAGGAAAGACACTTCTGTACTCTTTTTCCCGACGTAACATTTAAAAGGTAAGTTCAAAAGGAAAAGTTCTTGAGAAGAAATCTCTTTGAAAGCCGTCAAAGATTTGTTTGTTAAAATAGTATTTTTTGTGTCAACTTTTCCTTTTCTCCTGATTTGTTACATGTGCTCAATGCTCAAGTAAGCAAGCTTGTAAGGAGAATTTCATGAAGATGCAATACATTGTTGTTTGCGTACCTCGTCTCTACATTCATACGATTTCTAGAAAATAGTAAAGGTTCAGTAGTCCTGTTGACGATAAATGCATATTTTTTATATAAACATACAAAGGTGGGAAAGGACGCTTTGTTGACAATGGTCCATCCAATGGCAAATAGTAAAATTCCGATTTCTAACATTCTATTGACTGGGGAGAAAGAATATTAACATTTGTTGATTTTGATTTTCTCATGCCACGTTTCTACATGAAGAAATGTTTGCATTACAAATATATCATCGACTTCTTTTAATGTAAATCGGCCTAAAGTGATGAGGGGCGCCACTTTACAAAGCAAGTAAGCTTTTCCTCCAAACAAAAGTTTCAAGAAGAATATTGAGGTAAACATGTACTTAACCAAGAACGGAAAAAAGGAAACGAACGTTTTCTAGATGTTTGATCATCCAGAAAACAATCCTCCTAGTCTTATCTTCCTCTATGCACCACTGTAAGTTAGTTGAGAGTGGAGACTGGAGACGTTCTCAGCTTTCACTTTCCGTTGAGTTTGTTTACACAATCGTTTACATGCATAAAAATGGTGATGATGATGTTGAAACATGAAATAAATTAAATGTGGCTACAATTATCATACGTTTTTTCTTTTTTGTGTCAACGGCGTTTTATGATGGTTGGTGATGACGAACAAACGCAAGATATTGTCAACAAAATAGAGGAAACGGATTAACCGAGATACAAGCACGGGCTGATTGAAACTTCGTGATAAATGATGACCAAGTTAGAATTTTTGGTTTACTGGAAACTGAACAAAATGTACTTTGCTTACCTAATGCATGGCTGGCTCCAGAAACGTTTAATTTAAAACTATAAATTGTGTGATTTCTTATAATCCGATCCGCTTGAATAATGTTCTTAGATTCCAATAGTAGTTTTGACTTTTTGGGGTATACACTGATGCACACTTTGATAAACACACAGTCACAAACAAACTATCATAATTTACTTTGTTCCATCGATCCTATCCCACAAATCACTATGATTAACGAATTTCGATGTCTTCAGGTTTAATTACTCCAAGTATCTGAAAGAATAAATAAAAAACATTCAATATAATTATCGTGCTAAAAGGTTAAAAATATATCTATTTACACATGCATACGTCAAAGTAAATAATTACGGTTTACAGACAAAATAAGCATAACAAAGTTTCTGGTTTGTTCCAATTTTTAAAGACCTGCATGTATACAAATTCGAACCCATTTACATTCCTTTCCTTCCTCCGATAACATCATGATAGTCTACATATGTGTGCGTTTTCAACAACAAATTAGAAACACTCATGAACCAAAAGACTAGAAACTAGACTACAAACTACAATACCAGACTATGCTATTGTTTCGAAAGAAACTAGGCAAAAACCGTGGAGAAGGAGGAAAATAAATGACAACTACTCCATTGAAAACCCCACTTCGCAGAGTGAAAGAAATCCCTTGTATTTTTCTTTTGTTCTTCTCTCTGGAATGGATAGTTTAGCATCCTCGCAATTTACGGGGAGGACAATGTGGAATGCCGAAGCACATCAAACACCCACAAATTGAATGTATATTCATTTATTGCACAGACCGAAACACTTGAAGGCTTTCTCCTACCACCACCACCACGAGAGCTGAGGGAGGAACGTGTTCAGAATACAATGCACTTTACATAAAGTCGTATAAGAATTCAAAGAAGTTTGAGGATGAATCTAGAATATATTTATACTGATACCCATGCAACTTACTCCAGGCATTATTCCACAGCTTCGGACTTCATAGCAATGGAGTTAAGTCCCTTTTGTGATTTGAATTCACTATGTTTTGGCGTTAATTTAAATCCCGCTATTATAGTTGCTTTAGAAAATCAGAACGTTAAGAAATGCAGTGTTTTCCCGTGATAGCAATACTCAAAGAGAAGAAGCTTTGTATGAATACCAAATCTAAACACTTTGTTTTCGGCTTTAAAACCGCAGAAGAATAGAAGGAAACGGTTTCACTTCAATGTTTATTCCCTCCATGCTCTTTTAACTTAACGCCATCACTGAACAAGCAAAAGGAGGATGAAACCTTATTTTCTTTTCAAAACATTTTCGAATGTGATGCCAGGCGATGTGATATATTTAAAGCATGTTATTGTTAGAATACAATAGATTGAATCATGAAAGCATTCAACTAGTCAGTGATTGGAAGTCGGATTATGAGCCAAGGTAAACATTTATCTATTTGCCAGCATGGATTCTGGATTATTCTTTTCCGATCGGATTAGTAGTTTTTGCTGTCACGTATCTCGCTCCAAAAATCGCCTGCCCGTCATTCACCAATCAAGTCATTAGTCACATTTATTTCTTTAACCAACAAGAACCACATATTATTCAAATAAAAATTTCAGCTATAGCCAGCTCATTTGTCATTTCAAATGCAATATGTATAAAGATATATCGATGAAGTTTGCATGAAATGAATTCAATTCATTATTTTTCGTCTAGCAAGCATATCTCATCCGAATTGTACTACTGGAAACAAAACCTTCATTGAAAATGTTATTCTTATATAAAAGTCAACAACTAAAAAAGTGAGAGACAAACTGTTTGGAAGACACCTTCAAAAACATTAACAACAAGAGAATTCACTTAAGAAATATTTATACAAGCAGAGCTTAAGAATTCTAAACTTTTGACACAAACCGCAGCAAAGTAAACTACAAGGTCTACTCATACATACGGCAAGCAACAAAATAAATGCAATGAAAATGAAACAAAGCCCGCTTTCAAGTTTCATGCTACTCGCTTTTAGCCATCCGAATGTTTGGAATCACATATCCTTTTTTATATCCAGACGAAACAGCTTATTTAAAGTGTTTTATATTTTTCTCCATCTGCTCCTTGTGCCTTGTTAAAAATATCTAATAATGAATGAATGCGACACATTTTTACATGAGCACCCATGACTCATTGTGTTCCACAGCCGGTCATAAAACAACCATTTTTGTTGCCCCTTCTTCTTGTGAGAGCTCATTATTTATTATCAGCATCAGCAGGAGCAACACCAGCAACAAGCGTGCTCAACCAAATAAACCCATGAAACTTTTTATTTATTTCGCTGACTAGGCCAAACCTATTTTTCAAAACTTTTTACATAGGCACAAGCACGAACTTTGAAAACATGTACACGAATAGTGCTTATTATTATCCATTTTCTTGATCATAAAAATAGACTGGTTTATAAAAGATTGGTCTAGCCTAATAAATCCCTAAACGTGTGGCTCACTGGGAATTTGGGATTTTGTGTTGTGCTCTGTACTCTGCACAATAAATTTATGTTATTTTTGCAAAATATTATAGAACTCATTTTATTACATTTTTGTTTCCAGCAACAGATTTTATATCATACCAGCGGCAGATAAAGAACAAAGTAGAGTCAGGTCACGTCGTGCAACAATATACATTAGTGGATCAATATAAAATCATAAGAAAAAATTGCTGCTGGAGGAGATGATGTTGTCTAGTTCATCTGGCTTCTTTGTCTTGGTTTACTTTACACAACAAACGACGAATGATGATAGGGATAGGGAGTAAGGCACATGCACCTCACAATAAAGTTTGTAGAGAATGTAATATATGCCATGAATGAGATGAAGTGCAAACAAAAAAGAGGAGATTAACGACATCGACAAAGAACACGGCTTAAGGCAATTTACCTAAGTAAGATTGTCTACTTCATAGCTTTAGTGATTTGTGCGGTTGGTTGTTTTCGGAAAAATTGGCAACATTATTTATTGCCTTTCTGTTCAAGCTCTCCTCGAAGTAATACTCAGGACAGAGGAGCAACAGCCCAAAAAATATTTTCTGCGAGAAAAAATTTCTATCTTGTCACTAAAGTGTGAGAAGACACGGGAACCCAAAAGCGTTGAAGAAACATCCATTTAGTTTAGTTGCTCTTTCTATTAAATCTCAGATATGTACTAATGATACTATACAACTTCATATACAAACACTACAATAAAAATATTAAGTTTATCAGAAGATACTCTGTAATGAGTACACTTCCAATTAGATGATGGTTTTTTGTTGGCTTGTTAGCGAAACAAGATAAACGGCTGCGGGCCCCAAAAAGTTGAAAGTAATTTATAGAAAAAAATCTGAAACTCAGAATTGTGGAAAATTACTTTGCAAAAACACATCACCACATATGTATTCCTTTGGGTTTTAGTTTATTTGGTTATCGGCCTAATGGCTGATCGCACACCGTTTTTAATGAAACAAAAAATTCTTGGAATCTGAAGTGAATGGAAAATTACTAATATCCTTTTACAGAGCTAATTTGATGATGATACTGAGCATACTGCAGAATTACTTCATGACATACAGACTGAGTATTACATAACATGTTTGCAGAGATTAAAATAAGTATCTATATTACATAAATGGACATACAGGTGGACATACACTTACAAACTCAAGTCGATGCAAAAAAATTGTCTTCTGTAGATTCTCTGCTGATAAACCTCAAACAATTCATAAATGTAAAAGAACTACGTTGACAAATTTGGTTGGTCTGATGGTACTTTTTTGTCGTAGATCTCAATTGGCTACCAATTTTATCGTCGTAATCATTTTCTTCCATCCATTTATAGATGAGTAAGATGACAGGTACAACAATGGAGCCATTGTTTTTGCATAAAATAGATACATCAAGAAAGATGACACCTGAGAGTAACGTGATTATCGTGGGTAATGGATTAGAGTACAATGCTCTTTGAATGTTAATATACTAAACTGGGATTTTTACAAGATTACAGTTGAAATTAATATGAGACTCGAGACTTGTATGGGTTTTTAAATCTGAAGTGCTGAGTCACAACAAAATAATTTGTCTAGTTCTTATCGCACAAAATATTGACCGGTCAAATATTAAGATAAGAACTATTATGATCATAAATTCTTTGGGTTGGCAATACATCAACTTAATCATAAAAGACAGTATGCATAAATTCACAAGTCACAATAGTAGTTACTTATTTTTTAAATGTAAAATAAATTTTAAAAAACTACATAGATGCGTACATAACCTGAAAGGTTATCGTAAAAACAGTATTTCGCACCTTTTTACGACCGGCATGGCACAACAAGAAATGTCAACTAATAAAAATAAACTGGGCGAACAATCCTGACTTGAAATAGTTCTTTTCACTGTAAAATTTTTGCATTATCGCACCTTCAACACAAGGCTTCCAACAATGAACAATAATGCTACCGTCATCACATCATCACACACCGATTTCACCATAAAAATATCAATTTATTTCATAAACACGGCAACATATGCTTTTATTCAAAAGAAGCTAGTTCGTAACAAAAAATATTAAGCCGATATTTCGGCTCACCTTTCGAATTGAAAATTGCATTACTTTTGTATAAAAACTCAAACCACAGAGTACAAAAAACTGAATGACACTAGCGATCAAATTCAAACTTAACCAGACATCATCCAAATCTTGGGATTATAAGGAAGCACATTTGACATTAAATTTGAAACCGGGCATCCGAGATGATTTTTAAAACGTTCTCTGCTCGAGATCCAACAAAGATACCTAATCTTATGTCATTTCTTTCCCATATAATTCGTGTTAGATTTTGCGTGAAGCGTGAACGGAAACGCTGAGCGCATAGCGTACATCTGTTCTGTACGCGTGCTGAAGCCACACTGAAGTCGTCTTGTTACTTTCATCTGTGCCGTCTTCATCTCTTCCACTTCGCCAACATCTTCCTCATCTCAACGCATTTACTCTTTGCTGACTCCCAAAGTGCTTGTATGGGTTTTTTATGCTGGTGCAACTGCTGCTGTTGAAGTGACTTTGAAAAAAGCTATAACGCCTTGACTATAAGATTACATGCCATGTGATGCTCAAACACAACAAAAGCAGCGTTTACTTCTTTACGATACGATACACACTTATATATTTATGCTTATATGGACGCATAGCAAAATAATATAAAGTTTTCTCAGGCTATTATGATGATATCTGCTTCATTTCTTTTTTTGTCGGCTCACAGAAAAGTCATTTCTGAACTGGAAGGTCCCGAATGATGATGGTGCTGTTGTAGATTTTGGCTTTGCCAGAGATGCTTGCACCATCATCATCATCCATCTCCCCTTCCATTTTACCTGTTTGCTTACTCAACTGGAAAAGAAGAGAGTAAAAATGTGGCATTGTCCAAACACATGGTAAAGTAAAACGCGATATCATAGAGAATGTACGTAAAGCACGTAATATTTTTGTGTGGCCTGTTCTGGTGGAGACATTAAGATAAGACAGATCATCATGAAGGAGGAGAAAAACTGAGGCAACAATAGAAGGATAGTATGAAAGTTGAATGGCAAGCGTTTTAGTTGGAATGGGTAAAATATGAGAATACACTCACTTTCTTTTTTTGCGCAATATGGCAAATGGACCCAGACATTGTGTGTACAAAGTCATTTCAAATATTATTATGACGAATTCAAGATGAAAATAGAAACGAAAAAGAGAGCTGAGCAGACAACTCTTTAAAGTTCATAAAATCAGGATATAAATTTCTAAAATATACACAAATATATTATAACTTTCCGAATTTATGAAGTTTTTTGAGAATTTAATTTAGTTGAAAGAAGGAAACAATAAATTAATGTGGATTATCAACGATTTAATTACAAAATAGCAATACATCAGGCTAGACATCACTAATGCAATAAAGCAATAAAATTTAGAATTTACTACTTGGATTCAACTATAAATTCAAGGAAATAAAGCTAAGAAAAAGCTACATCAAAGTCAACGAGTGTCGAGTCGTGGTTCATTAATTATCGCAATTCATTATTTCAGCTCATTTTCAAATGGTTTTCTACTAAACATGCAAAGTTGATAAAAGTATATTTGCACGTAAGTAACTGTTATTTATTGAGATTCTTTATTCTTCCCATTCCTATTTTGCCAACTCCAAAAAAATCTTATCAGCAACAAACTAATTAGCAATTTGGCTAAAAGGATGTTAATTTACCATTTCCAAAAATGGGAAAACCCGGAAAACGTAATGAAAGTTGTTTGCCGTGCTATTTACCAACAACCAGCGCAACATCTTGTTTTCAGTAATTGTAAATCGTTCGTTACTCCCCAATTCCAAGCGTTCGTTAGCAAATTTTCGGATTTCTTTCAGGAAAAAATAAGATCCTTTCTCTACAGCACGTTGCATACATTTGAGGCGGAAGTAGGAAATTTAGGAATGTACAAAGTACTTACAAAGTATGCAAGGTTTTTCGATTTCTCATCATCCCTCCCAGCAGACTTCGAGATTGCTTTTTGCTTGCGGTATCTCTAAAAATCCAATGCTTTTTACACTTCAATATTACCAACTAGCCTTTTGTCTATTTTTTGCCCAGTTTTCCAATTCCCCGCTAATGAGGTCTCATGAGAGAGCACGTCTTTGACATACTTAAGTAGCCTGTCTGGGCACTACTTTTGGCTCCTTTTTGCCTTTTGCTCCCAGCTCTCGTGTAATTGCTTACTCCAGACATAGTCGCAAACGCATACGGAGAATACGAAAAAACATCCTTTCAAATATTTTGAAACCAGTCACATACAAACTCACAACCAAGTAGTAATAATAAGATGAAACCGGAAAAAGAAAATTTATGATTCATGATGATTTCCACCCGCACACACCTTTGCTCATTAAAGTCATGTCATTCGTAAAAACTTCTATAGAATGTCTCCGTGGTTCAGATAAACATTTTCTTTCTTCTTGTTTTGCTATCCAATTAGTTATGCAGCAAAAAACCAAGTGACGATGACGAGGGTACAAAAACGTGTGCAGGCACAATACATAATTTCTTGTCCCGAGAGAATTTTTACCCGTATAACGTATATAAAAAGGTTAAGGTTAAAATATTGCGTAGGATGTAATAGTCATAATAACGATACGTAATATCATTATGAAAATTTACGAATTGATCACGAATCTCGATCGACATCAACAAAAAAATAGTAAGACCAGTCTCTTCTGCTGAAAATTACGAGATTTTTAGGTGGGCGTTCTATAATAAGTCACAATTCACTGATCGATGGCTATAGCTGCATTAATGATAATTGATTGCTCTAATTCTCTATTGATAACAAGTTTTAGAGTATCAGATTCAAGATTTCAAATCAGACAGCGAAACTAACTAGCTGTCGCAAAGAGTCCCATATACGTCAACCTAACAAGCTATGTAATAAGTAATTGCGATCAAGCCGATTATGCGTCACGTAAACTATTCACCTTTATCAAGTGCCTTTGTCAATATCTTTTGCATTTCATTTTAATGATGATTGGCAGTTGCTCCATATATACGGGTTTCTCTACTCGCTGTAATCTGTAATAACGTTAAAATGTATCTGAATATTCAACCAAAAATTTATCAAGTTTTGCTAATAAACTTCCGACTCTTTCGAGTTTCACATTCCCCCAAAAAAGCATGCTACATAGAAAAAAATTACGAAGAATGTACAAGCTTTTAGAAAATTATCGTTAGAGGATAAGAAGATGACGGACGAACTTCTAGGAAGTCTGAAGAGAATGAAAGTGGAAATTTAGAGAAAAAGATGGAGACGTCAAACGAGTCAGTCAAATAAGCAGACTAAAAAGACGTAGAAAATGAGAGAATGGAGAGGAGTCGTCTATTTTTCTGCATCTGAGTTAAAATAAGTAGTTCTTTTTTATTATTGAGAATAATGTGAAGAGAAAAATCTTCGACTACAATGTTTTCTAGCGTATATGCTGTTTTTAAATTGTGGGAGTGTATTAAAGAATATGATGCAGTAGCACTGTTAGCAAAAAACTTCTTCTTCTTCCATCCAACTTAAACGTTTCGCTTCTAATTTTTTCTGTCACGGTTCATTTCAATTGAGTAGATGAAAAAAAGAAGAAAAACATTTGTACTTTACAACGGATTCTTTTTGTACTCAAGTTTTTCCTCCGCCTTCGATAAAACAATTCAACCTGTCATTTGCCAAGTTCCAAATGAAAGATAGTCTTTCTCGGTGATTATTATTTACTACAAAGGAACCCAACTGTGGCGGCAATAAGCAATAAGATGATAATGAGAGTAGGCAGATATTGTACACTAAATACACAAAACCATTGTCCCAGAAAGCTTGGGTTTTTCCAACATATTTTTCGCTCAACCATCCTCATTGGAACTTTTGCAATTACAAAAATAAATTAATGTTCCGCGACCAATTTTTACATGACGCGTATTGTGGAAACGCTTCTTTCTATTTAACCGAGAAATATATAAGAATCTGAATAGGACACCCTGATGAGTTTACACAGATATCACACAGCGAGGAAACCAGCCGAGCAATAATTGAGTCATGATCATTATTATTATCAGCAGCAGAATAAAACTGTTTATTCACCTAAAACTAACTCTAGTTCTCATCTTAACCCAACTCAACTGCTTTTCCCAATTTATTTTCCGAAAGCATGTCAAAATGCAGATAGCGATATGATTGTTTTGAATACAACCACTTGAAATGGACTAAAAATTAAAGAAGGCACATTGGTGCATCACGAAAACAAAAAGAGCTGAGCTTTACATAATTGAAGAAGTTACTCAACAAGTTATTCAGTCGAGAATTTACTTTGTAATGTCCATTCGTGTGTTTCATAACTAGTTTATACACACATACGTAGTATGAATAATAACAAGCAATGAAATAAAACAAACAACTTTCTCTGCATCGCTGTTTACTGATGCGTCGGAAAACTGAGAAGAGAAAAGTGCACAGCCCTTTTGAATTCAAGTATTCAAGATGCTCACTTCACACTTCTCAGAAATTCAAAAGAAAAGTTTTTTTTGTTGTGTTTTTGTTGAGAACAGAAACTCGAAAGTACAGGATGAACCCTAGTTCCGTTTTTGGAAGAAAGAGGAAAATGAAAGTTTGATTAAAATGAGAGCTTGAAGTTGAAGCTGTACAACCTGCCAGATTCAGTCACAAGTTTTCTGTATAAAAGTAAAATCCATACCAGTTGGCGCCTTCAGTTCATTTTGATTGAAAGTTTAACAATAATGAATGAAAGCCAATTTGCCTTATAATTTATCATGAGAAGCACAGTTGTGAACAAGCCATATATGATCTAACTATGACTAATGGAAAGATAAATGGGAGAAATTGGTAGAGTGCGAAACGCCAAAATTGAGGATCATCAATAAATTAGGAAACTACTTTTAAAGTAGTGTCGATGAACAAAGCAGCAAAGCAGCCAAAAGAAGTTAAGCTATTTTACACAGAAAAATGATTAATTAACTTTTCGCTCTCAAGTAAAGTGGCACCAGATGCAGATTGATAAAACCAACACTCTGCCTTTTGCTCATTCCCATCTGTTGAAAAATAATATTTCAAATTTAAAAAAAATAAAATCAAGTGATATTATTAACTATTTTATTGTAAAACAAGATATGAGAGTTTTATTTATTCGTTCCTTTCAAGCTTGATGATAATGTCTTCATGTGAACGGTCTGTTACATGTTTGCTCGATTCAAAGAAATTACAAGCTATATTCCTCTTCACGGATAAAAATCAGAACGCATTAAAGAAGACGTCTCAATCTGGACCTTGTCTTCTTGTTCGTTTCTATTTCATTCCCAATGACCATCCGGAGAGATCTGCCATTTTATATAGTAGACAAGATGAGATTTGGAAAATATTCGCGTATATACTAAATGTATGATGCTTTATGAAGATGATGCTCAATTCTCTGTTGATGTGTCTGTTAAAATATTACATAATCAACTTTCAGTCTTCCATTTTTATTTACAATCTAACAACTTTCTATTCTATATTCTATTGGCTACATACCTTAAAGCGTAAAGTTTGACCACTTACTTTTTATGTTGTGAATAAATCTATTCACCTTCATATCTTTTCAAAGACACAGCGAACATCATCCAACCTTTCAACCGAACACTGGTCATAACTTTAGCCTGTCCACATCGCTCACCAGATTCTCCCAAGACCGTTCAAGCAAATTGATCGATTGGCACAATATGAGAAAAGATGATAAGAATGTTATTTCATGTCCTTCTGAGCCGACAATATCTTCCCGCAAAACTGAGATACATTTTATCCGTCAACATTACTCATCCACTTTCCCTTTCCTCTTGACTGATTGCTTGAGTTTCTGAAATTCAGAAACCCAAACATTTGCCCTTTCTTTTTTACTTTTTACAACTTAAACTATATGTGTCGCCCAGCAGGAAAAGGTACCTTCGATGTTTTTTTTTGTGTATCGGAATTTTGGCATCGCGGGAGCCCAAACCACCAAC
>JAQFYG010001651.1:0-17871 GCA_034694325.1 Entomobrya corticalis | reverse complement strand
TATATTGAGCATTGAATGTATGCCAAAACCAATAGTAAACATGTAGTATTTGCCTATGATTTTAATTCTTATTGTTTTAAATAACGCGATATTCTATTTGCTTAAATTTGCGCGTGGATAACTCATCACAGTTTATGTCAATTATAAATTGCAGACATGAAATCTATAATTACAAACAGTTTGAATAATAAACTGGGACATTTGCTTTCTGCAAGTAAAAGAAAGGTGTCTTTGCTAATTTGATCATTAGATAAAGTCTATGTGTCAGTTTTCTAAACTTTATAATTTAATTAAAAATTTAATCTAAATTTAATGAGAATTTTCTCAAAATCTGAAAATTTTGAAAATATAACAAGATTTGATAAAAATGCTTTCCGATTCTGAAATTGCATCCACACTTTTAAGTTACTTAAAACCTGCATCATTTTATTATGGAACAAAACTGGTATGGAATAAAGAATCAAAAATATTTGTAAAATCTACTTCAAAAACTTATCTTGCAATACACAACTCAAGTTTGATATTAACTATATCACTTCTTGTCATTCAAATTTGGCAAATAATTATGTCGAAAGAACAAGATGAACCAATGGTGTTCATAATGAATCTGTTTCCAATGGCAAGTTTCCTTTTTGACATATCTTCTACATTTGTATACAGCTTAAAATGTGATGATGCCATTGATTATATAAACTCATTAGTGGCAATGGTCAAATTATTTAAGACTTCCGGTAGGTAATTTATATCACAAAACTTAATTTTGTGCTAAATTGTTGCTCTAAATTGTTATACATTTTCTTTATAGGCTATATGAAAAACAACTTGGCCAAAAGCATCAAATATTCAAAAGCTGCTTTAAAACTTGTCAAATTTGGAACTCTGCCATTTCCCTTTTTATACGTTGCAACAGTTGTTTGGTTTCGACCATGTCGGGCATCAAATATTGGATACATGCTACTTCCTGAATGCTCGTATGTAAAATATTCAGAAACAACGTTTGAAATAATTAGCAAATTTGTATTTCTCTTTATCAATTTTTTCATGTGGTCATTTGCAATTCATTCAGTGATGCTAATTATATGTGTAATTACGTTTTCTGTTTTGGCATTTCGTAATTTTCTGCATATCAGCCGTAGCCAAAATCAGATCAAATCCTCAATATATCGTCAAATTCAGATTATTATTCATGTGTTCAATGATATTCATGGGAAAATAATTACAAGTGGAGTCATTATGTTATTTATTTTTTTGCAAGTTGTTTCCCAGTATTTTCTGATAAAAACAGAAATCACTGTGGACAATACGGGAATTTTGATGGCATTTGTAATAGTTTGTGTGAATGGAGGCATATTTGGATCAATTTTATTGGAACAAATGGGTAATGTTTTGAATGATTCATTAGATACTTTGAAAATTCTTAAGGTGGGAGCACCCACAAATTGTAATAAAAATTGGATGAAAAGATTTCATTTGTCGTTGCCGCCAGTAAAGATTTTGTTTGGGAGTAGAAATTATGTGGATAAGTTAACGGCGCTTCATTGTCACAATTTTGTAAACATTCAACTTGTTAATTTACTATTACTAAAGTAAGCTAGTCATGTACTATTTAGCGTTTTGCAATTATGAATTTAGTTTTATGCTAATTCTGATAAATGGTATTTGTGCCACAAGTTTTGCCTGCTTTTTAAAAGAAAGTTACAATTCAGATTAATATTTAAGTGAATTAAAACAGTTTTGGTGCTAATGTTTAAAAACTAAAACAATTCTATCACGCAAGTTGGTTTATAAATATAAAGAAAATAACCGTAAAAACTTTAGTGATTATGATATTAGGAGGAATAAACGCCTAATGACCTGATATATTTAGGTATTGTTTTTTACTTGCTATTAATGTTTCAATGAAAACAACTTTTATAATAGCCTACTCCTAAAATGGGTAGCACCCAATTTAATTTTAGAATTTATGAAGTAAACAGATGTGGATACTCATTTCCGGGAAAAGTTAATGATACAAGTAGGAAGATTCTGGCGTCATGGAGAAAGTTGGTTGATAAAATATTACCGGGAAACGAAAACAATTTGTTGGGTAAAGAGTTAAAAAAGAAGATGGCAGGCTGCAAGGAAATCAGGATTTTGATGGGATCTGTAAATTATTATGAAAAGGATACGGCGTTGAATATTCTCAACTTTTTAGTTTTTCAAACAATTAATGTTATTTTAATGCTGTAAGTTTAGATAAGATTATATTGTGCTGTAGTATAATAAAATGATATTTAAGTAGGTAGTACGTTGGCATCTACGATAATTTAAAACATAATTATATTTGGATGGTTTTGCTTAAAATACACTAATAATCTGTAAAAACAAACTTGAAAATGGTGGGTCTATTTTACTGTTAAGATGTTTTGACTATCGACTATATTTTGAACGTGTTTTAAATAAAAGTATAATGTGAAAGTTTATTCACAATTTATATACAATATAATTAACTAACTAAGTCATTGTATGAACAATACAGCAGTCGCTATCCCCAAAATATACCACAAAAAATGTCATTTATTTTCCAAGTAAAAGTAAACCAATAATTCTGTTAACACAAAACGTTTGAAAAACAAGAATAGTACTTTTTTCAATGAAGTTTGATAAACCAAAACTAATTTTTAGTATTGACAAAGATCTAAAGTATCTTAAAATAAAAAGTCTGCATTCTTTATTTAAAAGCCTTTGCTTAGTTTTTAAATGCATTTTTATTCGTACAGAATCCTCATGAATATCACCAGCAAATCCGTAAATTGTAAACAGAGTTCCAACGCATTCTAGCACAAATACTAAGAGAAATAATTGAATTGAAAAGGAAGTTGCCACTCCGTTTGACATGCTTTTTATGAGACTTACGGCGCAACAAATCTGTGCAAGACTAGCATTTGTAATTACCAAAAAGAGTAGAGATTTTAAGTTGTAATTATACATCTCCGCCAGTAATTGCAGGGCTCGGTAATTGACAATTTCTCGTTCAAATATTTTGGATTCATTTCCAATTGCTAAGTCCAATCTCCTAATTCAATATATTTTCATATGATTATGTTATTTTGAAATATAAACTGGTTTTTATGATTTTGACTTGCGTTTTTAAAAGATTGTTGCAAAATTGCAGTGACAATGGACCTAATATCATTTCCGTTAGGATGCAAAGACCTTGTACCGTGGCGCATTTCCAAAATATAAAGTTACCAGTAACCAATGAAACCAATGTAATCGCACTTTTGGCGGTAAATTGAAACTTTTCAAAATAGCAAAATATCTAGAAAATGTTTAAAGGCTGATTTGGAGCAATTATTGTGAGTATTGCTACGAATAACGGAGCAAATCGCATTGAGTGGTTTGACATGGCAAGAAAAAGTTTTGGAAGTTTTATTTTTGTGCTGGGTTTAAGAAAGCGTATTCCTGTAATTATTTTGAAATAGTTTTAAATTTGAAATCAATATTAAATGTAATAAGTAATAAAATTTAATTAATAATTTTATAGAAATATTTAGATATTAACCTTCAGCACAACTTATTTCCATTTTAATTAGAGCATTTATTAGCAAAACAAAATCATTGGGATTTTGACCCCGAATTTTTTATCTTACAGCGGCCAGTAGGCACATGCAAAACAGTATGATATAAATATTGTATTCTGTAACGTTTATGCTTGTGTTTTTATTTGAATATTTGGAGTTTACAATTTTGAATAATATTGACAAAGTAAATAATTGATAGATTTGGATCGTAGCAAATATAGTTTTGGAGCAACTCTTTTTTCCGACATTTTAACCCCGTTTTTGTTTAAATCGGTTATAAAATGTTTTCCCACTAGGAAACCACCCATGCTATTCACGGTTGAAAAGTGAAGTAGGAAATTATGAAATACAATCATATTTCAAATGGTCAAATTTTTTGGAGAAAGAGCAAGTGCAAAGATAGCTGTCCTGTTTTAATAAATAGATAAAGTAATTAAAAAAACTAGCAAATCGTGAAAGGTATTTGCGTATCTAAGAAAATGTTTTTAATGGAATGGTTAATTTCTTGATATGAAGCTAAAATAAACAATTATGTTTATTATAATTAAAATCTTGAACACAGTAGTGGTGTATAATTTAGGTAAAATGTTTTTAAAGGAAGCTATGATGTTTTCAAGAATACCGTACTGTCACGTACGTACTGTAATGTAGTAAGCCAATATTTTATTCTCTCTGTATTTCTTGAGACTATTCTAAATATGCTTAATTGCCTATCTCTGATAAGCTACACGTGTACGTAAGATAACGAGACTGTCGCCTATGACTGTCTCTAAAATCACTTAAGCTAGTTAACAACTAATTATTGAATTATCTTATAATATTTCCTATTCTAAATGCCTGTACCAATCTATCCATAAATACTCATGTCAATCGTGTGTAACCTTCAGAAATGATTTGGGATTGGGATTATCAACTTATAATAAATAGCTCTCTCCTAACTTCAGTTCTCGCTTTACCCCTACCTTATTATAGCTACCATCCTCATACACAAGTAATGCACAAAGTCACGGAAAGGAGACGAGCATAAGAATGATCATGAGATATAGCTCAGCATAATAAAGCACCCAAAAACCAACCGTGACAATTGGTGGAGATGCGATTTTCGGCTCTACGAGTGATAAAGGTAAAGAGAAAATAAAAGTTTAAAATTTAAAGTTAATGTCCGAGAAACGAACAAGCCGTCGTGTTAAACAACAATCGCCAGAACACCCACCAATTGGCTAGATTTGATAAACACATTCAGCTAAATTAACAGTCCATCTTTATCTTGTTCACTTGGTGTTGACGGTTTTGAAAGTTTAAATTGTTTACTAAACATATAGAAACCTATTGGTTACATACTCAAATCTGAAAACTTAATTATGTAGTACTTTAGGCACAAAAGTTAGTAAATATTTGCATCTAGATTTCACAAATGAATTGTTTTTTGTATATAAGCACGTGAATTTAGCATGAAAAATTTTTTTTTCTGAAGCTCTTAAAATAAATTTATAACTGTTAGTGGTAATCCGCGATGGAAATCACGTAGCTGAAGGATGGTAGTCAGAATTACGTAGTCACAATATGCAATAATTAGTCCTGAATGCGTCTGCAATATCTACGATAGTCTACAATATCGTACCCTCTATTAAAATATGCAATACAGAATTGTTGAAATTGTTTGACATTTTTAATTCTGGCGACTTTTGGAGTCACATTTGACCTTAGGTGTCTTCATTTATGTCGATCCACTTTGTCCCGGCTATCGAAATATGCAATAATATATCAAAATCTTTTCCCATAAGCTAACACGGATACCTTTAACCGACCACAACACCTAGGAGATTTGACCCTGGATGCTGAAAATCAACGATATACGAGGTCTGGCCCTAAGGTGTCTTTGCACTAAATTTGTAGACCATCGGCCGTAGCATATTGAATTTATGGCGTGGACTGACAGACGGACAGACATACAGACATACACGCCAAAAGCATAACTACGCTCCAGCTACGTAATAAATATACAATCATCATTAAAGATTTATAAATTTCAAAAATTATAAACATATGCAAACTACAAACCCTTGATAAGACGTTCCAAATCACTAGTGGAAAATAACGGCAATTACTCTAGAAAATGGTATTCCAATAAAATACCAATGAAAATATAAATTATGTAAGGATAAGATAATTGTTGCATGGCGTCCTTCGAATTGTTTTTTTTTTTCGTTTAAAGATACTCAATTCAATTAAAATTACAATTACCATTAACCATAAAAAATTCACATAAATGATTGTATTGTTCCGTAAATGAGTTTAGTCTACGTAGCTTAAAAAGTAAAATAAATCAGACCATCAAAACTTTTTATGCATTTGAAGAAAATTCCTCCTCATTAAAAAAATTTCTCTGAATGAATTAAATAAACAATACAACTTTTTACTTCAGTTTTCAAATTTTAACACAGGGATTTACTTTTGAAGAATGCTGATTTTCAAATGAATCAAACTAACAACAAACATACTGTATATAACAAAAAAAAGAAACCCTATAACGCCGTATCATAAGTAAGCTTGCCTGAGAGATTGATATTTTGTTTTGAGATTGAGAATGACGAAAAACACTATTGTTATTTACCGATTTTGACATGCTACATCACATGAACCACAAGCATTCTCTTTCGATGTTTTATATTTTTAAATACAATAGTATTTTGTGCAACAATTCGGCCTTCCTTTGACGCTTTTGGTTAGTTAAAACAGGTTGCTTTTTAATTTTTTAGAACGTTTTTAGTAAAACAAATTTAAAGCTAATTTAAGAAATTGTACTGTTCTGGTAGATGTGGTTTTTATGGAGTAATGGCAGGGACAAGATCGTCAAATGACATGATTGATGTAAAAAAGAGTTAGTGTTATTTATCAAACTAATCGCAATTTCTGCTCACCATAATACACCTACAATATTGTCATCTAAAGTTGGTTTACCAGTTTTGATAATCCCTTTGTACATAACAAGAAGTAGTGGTCATGTATTATGATCAACATCTTTATGTAAAATAAATTTAAGTAATTGCAAATGTTCATTTTAATAAATTAAGTTAGAATACAGTTAATTAGAATGTGCTGTTGGCATAAAATATTATTTAAAAATAACTTATTATAAAAAATAAATATAATTTTCCAAAATTTATGTACTTAATAAACTTTTGAATGGTTAAATCGTAAACAGCTTCAGGTTTCAAAAGTTATACACTATTTAAATGCAAATTTAAATTTATATCCATAAGCATAGACTAAATTTGCAAAAAACTACACTTTATTTCAGTATGAGCAAGTTAACCAATTCAATAATTGCCAAATTGTGACAATGAAACGCCGTCAACTTATCTACATGATTTCTACTCCCAAACAAAATTTATACTGGAAGCAACGACAAATGAAACCGTTTCATCCAATTCATGTTATCATTACCAGGTAATCCTTGCTTAATCTGTTTCAAAATATCTAACATCTAATTTAACACATTTCATATTCGTTCTAACAAAACAGATTCAAATATGACTCCATTTACACAAACTATTAAAAATGCGACCAAACTTCCTGCATTTTCTACAGTCATTTCTGTTTTTATCAGATAATATGGAGAAAAACCTTGTAAAAATATAAATAATATGATAACACCTTAAGTGATAACCTTCCCATTACTATCATTCACCACGTAAATACTTATCTGACCTTGAAGAAACATTAAAGGGTTGATCTGATTTTGGTCGCGGTTTATAAGTAAAAAATGACGAAATGATAAAACAAAAAAAAACGTGATAACATATAATTATCATTACAAAGTGAAAGGCAAATGACCATATGAAAAGGTTAATAAAAAGAAATAAAATTTTTTAAATAAATACATCAAAACCGTTTTCAGAGTTTTTATCATTTGAACATTCCAAAAGAAGCAGGTATTCGATATTTGATGTCCAACATGGTTGAAACCAAACAACTATTGCAACATATAAAAATGGAAACGGCAGAGCTCCAATTTTTTAAAATTTAATACACTATCTGAACAAACTTTCTTGATTTATAATAGATATAAGTCAGTGTTGCTTTGTGGCTTTAAGTAATTGTACTTTTAAGTAAGGTTATATCATAACATAACAGTTGATTTTACATTGCATTTGCATACAGTTTCTTGGTTTACCTCTATTATTATCTCGTATTATAACATCACCGAAATAATATTGTAATAAAATGTATTTTTCAATAAAAAGAATAAGTTACAAAAAATATATTGAATGTTTGTTTGCAAACATTAATTGTCATCATATAAAACCGGCATAACCATACAAAGCAATATTCTTAGTGTTTGCTTAAGAAGCCAGGAACAACACATCCTTTAATATGCAAGAGCAATGTTTTATCTAATATGATTTTACAAAGATCGGATGTCATTAAGACTACCCGTGTTTGTTTAAGTATTCCAGTTTGTGTTAAAGCTATGAATAAATATTAAGTCTGATATCCATATATTACTGCATATAAACATGTATTTATGTGTCGAATGTGTATAGACATGGACTTTTATGAGCTTCCGTTCTGTGACTATTTTAAAACAAAATTTAAAACATTGAAATAGTTCAAAGTTATTGTAATATTTCAAACCTGAATGATTTCTAATACAAAGTTTTTGAAATGTCAACAAAATAATGATTTGTACTAATAAGTTCTACTTACTTCAGATTTTGTTAATAATATTATTTGCTGCTACATATAGTATCTCTCATAATGAAAGTTTTAAAAATTGGCAGATCATCTTTTTGTGTATATAAATCATTTTATCAACATCGTTTCTCAATTGCATTATCCCACTCAACTTACATGGGTTAAAGGACGCAATGGATAGGGTCACTATCATTGTCTTTTGTAATTTTTGCATTGCACTTTTTTTAAGTAACTAGATATCCGTTGATTTTACATTGCATTTAAGGTTGATCTCTTAGTTTTACTCTATTATCAATTTGAATTATAACATCATCGACTAAATAATATATTTAACTGTAACACAATAAAATTAATAAGTTACATAAAATACATTGACGGATTTTTTTGCAGCTTTTAATAACCCTTATAAAAAGCCTCAATAAATTTAGTATTTTGTCTAAGCAGCTACGTAACAGACATCCTTAAATATGCAAAGATAAGCTTTAATCAAACATTTTATTAGAAAAACAGGATGTGATTAGAGCCACTCGTATAAGCTCAAGTGATATATAAATCGTTATATCTCACCTATCTTAAAATACAAATTGCTTTTCTATGTAACCATTGATATTGATGTTATACTTATGCTGTCTTATATCCACGTCAGTGCAAAGATAAAAACTGGCGAGAAAATATTATTCCTTAACACTCCGCTGTAAAACTTCATAAATAACAGTTTTTCTGAAAATATATTGACTTTACTCAGTGAAAACAAATTTTTAGTAATTTAGACCGTTTGCTATTAACAATGCATTTTACTTGTAGTTCTCCTTCCTTTTGGTGTAAACTTTATTATATTTCATCAATTCTTTTAGTCGTAATGCAATTTACAAGTAACACTCTCTGTCAAATTGAAAATTTTGAAATAAACAGATCATCATCATTTTACAGATTAAAATCATTTTATCGAAACAGGCTTTACAATAATCCGCCAAAACAACTTCATCTCTACTTGTCTACATTTTCTAACTGTTTGGTTCATATAATCAATTATGACGGTAATGACTTAGCTTCAAACTCCACCGCTCCACCAAATATTCCATGGGTACTTACTAGACTGGACACTGTCAAAGTTTACTTTAACGAATCACCATACGTGGAGAATTTCACAGTGACATTTGAACATAAAATAATAACAGACCAGAGCACACAAAGGAACTATACTTATCAGGATTGGTCACGAGCCAGAGATGATAAATACTCATTGGTTTATACAAAAACCGTAATAAAAAGTAAACCTTGGCTATGCGAAGCCCATATTCACTTGCAACCGCCTTTGATATCCAAACAAAACAGCTTCTACAAATATAAGTACAACAACAAAATATTCAGAATGGCGTTTATATCAACCCAATTCTGGAAAAGGCCACCAGAAAATTTACAAGTGTTTGGTGAAAAGTTATTTGCATGCTTTTTTGAAACTAGATGGCGGTTTGATATACTAGTTTCCCAATTACATTATCCAACTCAACTTGCATGGATTAAGGGACTTGTTTACTACTCAGCAGTGTATAGTTCATTGGCAACTTCAAATTGGGAACTTTTACAGTGGGTGGTATTAAAAAATGAAATTGTTGAGATTTCCTTAATTTGTCGTTACTGCGTTAAATGTAAAACGTTTACGCCCATATTAATTGACTTGCAACTTTTGCAAAGTTTTGAAAACTTCATTGGTTATCTCAGTAAAGCAAACTGGAATTCGGACAATGTAATTTGGAAACTTAAATATTTTAATCCGAAATATGCGAGCGGGAACTTCAAGCAATTCCAAAGTATTAAAGTACGCAACATGAAATATAACAGGTTGGACTATGAATATCTTTATTTATTTCTTGATCATCATTCTGACATTTCTGAATATGTATGGCAACAAAGTTTACTGTATTTTATGATTGGTAATGCGACATATCATGAAGGTCGTAGAAGTAATTTACCTTTTCAAAGTGAATACTGTCAAGTTTACCGTACTGATCGATGTGGTTGTGACAACAAAGGGTTTGATCTGATGTGGTATCCAAAAATGATGGTAGCATCGTCCCTAAATTTTCAGGGTTTACTAGTGCCACTCCGAGAAAGAAAAATGATGTTCGTTGCGTGTGGTCATGTGACTGGGCGGACACCATTTCGGGAACTATTATCTTCTTACGATGTTTACTCGTGGTGTACTATTGTATTTTATATGGTGACTTTAATTCCAGCTGTTTTAGTAGTTTTGGATACATTTTATGACTTTGCTGCAAATTCAGGGAAAAGTTTTAAAACGTTGAATGAAACATTTAACTTATATTTAAAATACGTGTTTGCATCATTTTACAATTTGGTGGAGCAAGGTTTCATTGATTATTCGACAGAAAGACAATTTTACCATCGTTTAGCAGGATCTTGTATTTTATTAATGGCGGTTATACTAAGCAATGCATATAAAGGTGAAAACTTTACAAAAATTATTAGTCCGCTACCGCCACTTCCTTATTCAGTTTTTGAACAATTGGTGGAAAATAAGTTTACAATTTATTCTAAACAAAAATGGAACCCTAATTTACGGAAACTTGGTCAAAGTAATTTTGAAAAATATTTTCAAAATTGTCGAAACTGTGATAATGGTACTGGGATTCATTGCATGCGGGGTGGAATTGATAATACATTTGTTGCAATTACCGGTTTGTTGGACAAATTAAAAGTGAGAGCGGGAGAAACCTTAAGTGATTTTGAGAAAGTTATTTGTGACTACAAAACTAAATATAAGTTAACGAAAAGAGAAAACTATATTTTAAACCATAGTGGAATGCTGCCTCACAAAATGAGATATAGTCACAGTTTGGCATCAGAAAAAAATGTGTTTCAAAATTGTAACAAAATGGGGAACGTGGCTTTACTGGATGACGAAAACATTATTAGACGATTCAAAACGAGATATAATTTTAATTATTTTGAAGATTTTGATGGATCGGTATCATTTTCTGAAGATGTGATTGCTACTGATATGTATGGAATTAATTTTGATGGTTGGATACCACATAATGTTATTGTTAGAATGAAAGCTATATACACGGCAGGATTGGTAGGTTGGCATGGTACATATTTAAAAAGATATTTTAGTGGGCGTGGCATGCTTGAAGATTTTCCTAAAAAAGATAACGAATTTCATGCATCAAACTTGATGGGAAGCATTAAAGTAGTTTTTACTGTATTTCCGGTTGGGGTAATACCAAGTTTATTTTGCTTGATTGCAGAAATAGTGATTCGTAAAAACATTGCTGGGATGTGGTATTTGCTAAAATTTAAGATAAAGCGTTTACAGACAATAGGTAAAGTTAAAGAAAAAATTATTGTAATTTTTTCCAAGAAGTAACAAATTTATAATTATATTTACACAAATTGATTTAAGCACCATAAGTACACTGGTTTCCATAAAAAGCAGACAATATTACTGGGAGCTTGGTCGGCGGGGTCGTGAGGCTAGCGACACGGACTTGGGTGGAAAGGGACTCATGTTCGAATCTCGATGGGCCTATGAAGTTTTTTCTCAACTACGGCTTACCTGGCAGTCTGCAAGAAAAAGAGACGTCCAACTGGCCTCTGGCCAAATCGAGTACAGTGGGCAAGTACTCACTCCAATTCCTTAAATTTGGAGTGGCACCAATGCCAAATGATCCTTTCCGGCTGTCGTGGCTTCGGCTATATTTAAGTAGTAGTTTGGAAGATGGACTTTGCTGTATTTTTAAATTGTATTTTTGTAACCTTGCGTAATAGATGGTTAATTTCTCTGGTACAATTCCATGTCTGCAGTGAAGAGAATAAATAAGGACCCAAAACGGTAAGCCCATATAGCCTCCTAAGCCCCATGTGCAAATACCAGTAGTAGGAATCATTTAAAAAGCATATGTCATTCTCTGACTCCCTGTTCCATCGGGATTACAAATTTGGTGTCAATCAATTAAATAGCTCTTGGATACTCGTGCAAACTGCCAGACACACTAGTATACAGACAGGATAGCCAACGCCTTAACAACTTATGACATATAGCATTTACAACGCTACCGGTAGTAAATAAGAAACATTATTTGTATCGTGAACATACTAATTTATCGACGGCTTACAAACATTGTCTACAATTACAATTATCTACAAGATAATACATGATACATGCGTCATGAAAATACATAAACCGGAAAAAATAATTAAAACATTGGAAGCATACAAGTAATGGGAATGTAAATGAACATGAAATGTATTGGTTTCGTTGATTTTAAGGGGATCGACTACATAATTTGTGCTGAATAGTATTTTTTATTTATAAAGAAATAAATAAATCAGCAACTGAAAATCAAATCTGTTGACGAAATAATTTTTACATTCAATTAATTGAAATATTCTTAATTGTAGCCGGATATAGTTTATTTTGCGTTGTATCATCGTTCTGAAAAGTCGAGATTTTTAAGATAGCTGTTGTGTGAAATCTCGCAAAATCAACTTATTTGGTTCGGGAAATCAAGTAAAAACAAGATAGTTGCTGCGATAACTAAGGCGTCGTTATCATAAGTATCTTATCGATTAGATTTCTCCAGATTATATCGGCATTTGTAACTGTCACAGTGTTTGTACTAGCTACGTTAAAAGAAAACCTAATTAAAATATATATCAGATAATAAAACTATTTAAAAACAAAAATTGACATAACAAGACATAACATGTTTAGGGGTTTAGGTAACCTAAAGAAAAAAAAACAATATTTTCTAGCATGCAAAAGTACGGTATCACGTAACAAAACATCAAAAACAGGATGTCATTACGATCACACGTGTATGTTTATGTCTTGTGTATGTTCCAGCTACAGTTTCATATAATACGTATGTATGTACTAGTGTATATCGATATTCGAAGGCATATAAATATTGCGTCGCCGGACGTTGGTTCTAATTAAAATCTGTTTTAGTTTAGTCTATGAACATAATTTCTATTACATGTAGTTAGTATCAACACCACTTTCATGAGCCGTATGTAGTAGACTATACACTTCAGTTTGTCACATCAAAAATTTAATATAGCGTATTATTCATAAAAGTTTAAGCTTTTCTTGTAGTTCCTTCGGGTCAAAAGTTCACTGGGTTGATTTTACAGTTTGTTTGACATTTTAGATAGATCTTTGCTATCTATATTATAGATAATAATTTAAACCATTAAATAATTAAGAAAATTTGCTTAAAATAATGTATTTCACCAAAGCATTTTGTTCGTTTTACACTCTGTTCTTCATATTTCTTACTAAAACATATACTAGTTGTAACAGTGAAAATGTTGAAATAGATAAATCAACATCCTTTTACAGATCTAAATCATTTTATCGATATCGTGTTTACGACAACCAACCAAAAAGATTTCATCGCCACTTATCCACATTTTCAAATTGCTTGGTTCATATTATCAATTACGACGGTAATGATGTAAGTTCAAGCTCTGCCAATCCGCAAACTGCTCCTTGGGTACTTAGTAGATTAGATGTTGTTGAGGTTTACTTTAGCAAGACACCACATAAGGAGAGAATTTCTATAGCATTTGATCATAAGATAATAACAGATCAGCATCCAAAAAGAAACTACACTTATCAGGATTGGTCAAGCTCCCAGCACAAAAAACAAATTTATACAGAAACCGTAATAAAAAGTAAACCTTGGTTATGCGAAGCTCATGTTCATTTTCGACCGCCGTTGATATCCAAACAATCAACATTTTACAAAGTGCTTTATAAAAACCAAATATTGAAAATGACATATTTATCCTGTCAATTCTGGAAAATGCCACCAAAAAATCTAAACTTATTTGCTGGCAAGACTTTCGCATCAACATTTGAGACAAGATGGCGCTTTGATATACTTATTTCTCAATCAGATATATCCACAACTGCTGCATGGATTAAAGGACTTGTTTACTATTCAAAAGTTTTTAAATCCCCCGCAACTTCAAACTGGGAACTTTTCCAATGGATGGTAGCTAAAAACAAGATTGCTAAGGTTTTCTTGCTCTGCCGTTACTGCGTAAAATGTAAAACGTTTACACCAATATCGATTGATAAACAACATTTGCACAATTTTGAAAACTTTATTAGTTTTCTCAGAAATGTTAACAGGAATACTGATAATGTAATTTATAAACTTAAAAATTTTGGTCAAAAATACTTGAGCGGAAACTTTCAAAAATTTGGCGGTGTAAGATTACGTGACATGAGGTATAATCGGCTCGATTATGAATACTTATATTTGTTTCGTGATCATAATTCCGACATTTCTGAATATGTTTGGCAGCAAAGTTTACTGTATTTTATGATTGGCAATTCGACATTTCATGAAGGTCGTGAAGGCAACTCACCTTTTCAAAGTAAATATTGCCAAGTTTATGGCAGTCATCGGTGTGGTTGTGAACACAATGGTTATGATTTAATGTTATATCCGATAATGAAAGTGGGATTGGTCCTAGACTTTCAAGGTTTGCATGTGCCGCTTCAAGAGAAAAAAATGATGTTTGTTGCGTGTGGTCATTTAACTGGACATACGCCATTTTATGAACTATTTTCGTCTTATGATATATATTCATGGTGTACGATATTAGTTTATATAATAACTCTGATCCCTTTAGTTTTGACATTTTTAGATATATTTTCCAATTTTAATAAAAATACTCAAATAACGTCATTTTCCGAAACATTATGGGCATATTTAGGCTATATGTATGCATCATTTAGAAGTTTAATTGAACAAGGTTTCCTAACTTTTGTAACCGAGCGAATAACATATCATCGCCTGATAGGATCATGTATTCTGTTAATGGCGGTTATAATAAGCAATGGTTATAAAGGTGAAAATATTACAAATATAATTAGTCCGTTACCTCCAATTCCTTACTCAGTATTTGAACAATTGGTGGAAAATAAATTTGCTATTTATTCCAAACTAAAGAAGAATCCAAATTTACGTAAACATTATAAAAGTTATTTTCAAACAGATACAAATTGTACGCTCTGTGGTAATAGTACAGGAATTCACTGCATTAAAGATGAAATTGATAATACATTTATTGTAATTTCCGGTTTGTTAGAAAAATTGAAAGCGACGCCACGAGAAAGCAATATTACATCTGACAATGCTATTTGTGACTACAAAACTAATTATAAGTTTAGCAAAAGAGAAAATTATATTTTAAATCATAGCGGATTAGTGCCTCCCAAAATGGAATCTAACGAGAATTTGAAATTGCAGAAAAATATTTTTCTAAATTGTAGTAAATTGGGAAATGTGGCACTTCTTGATGACGAAAATAATATTAACAGGTTGAAAAAGAGATATAATGTTTACAACTCTGAAGATTTTGTCGGTCCGGTATCGTTTTCTGAGGATGTTATTGCTAGTAATATGTATGGGTTTACATGGGATGGATGGATACCACTTAAAATAATTGTAAGAATGAAAGCTTTATATACTTCAGGATTGGTAGGTTGGCATGGCAAATATTTAAAAGGTTACTTTAGAGAACGTGGCATGCTTGAAAATTTTCCCAAGAAAAATTTTGAGTTTCGTGGCTCTAGTTTGAAGGGAAGCATTAAGGTGGTTTTTGTTGTACTTCCTGCTGGGATATTACCAAGTTTGATTTGTTTAATTTTAGAGGTGTTATTTTGTACAAAATTAATTTTGGTGTTGTATTTGATAAAATGTAAGATAAAACAAATACTGACAAGATGTAAAACTAAAAGAGACAATATGTAAATTACAACCACAATTAAAGTATATTCTAATAGTTTCTTCAAGGTTAAGTCATTGGAGTACCGAAACTCTATAAATATATGAAGGATATTTATTGGCTGATTGGGAGCAATGACGGAACCAATGGCCAAAATATATGGAATAATTATCATTACATAGTAAGTTAGAGCAATGAACATTTTGACAATTTTCAGTTTTGTTTGTTTTTTAGGAATGCTCCCATCTGAAATAAAAGGCAATAAAATTTTGTTTAAAAAATAAAATCAGAAACTTTTGTTATAAATAATGTTGGTACTAACCTCTGGAACAGTTGGTTTCTATCTTGATTAGTTGATTTATAAAATTCTCAAATTCGCTTGGATGTTTTCCCCTAATTCTGTATCTCTCATCCATTGCTACACAAATACAGATTGGAACAATGCATAGAGATTAGTTTCAGTGGAAATTGATGATGACGACTTTGAACCAGATGTCTTCAGGTTTATGGAGTAAAGAAAGGTTTTTAAAGCAATTAATTGCAGTGCTACTGCACGAATTAAAAATCTTTTCTGTGCGTATTTGTTTTTAGAAAGGGTCACTTTCATTTTCTTTAAGTCTGTATCAAACAATTTGCCAACAATGTTGGGAAATAGATTGTTTGCCTTAGCAAAGCTGACTAGTAGATTATTGTACAACAGCATGATGTTTAAGTGTGACATTTGGTCAAATCGTGGAAAAAAACTAAAAAAGATAAAACAGTGCTCTGTTGACTCTCAGAAAAAAATATGAAAGCTCAATTTTCGTAAAATTTGAAGAGTTGAAGGTTTTTCTTAATTAGGAATGTAGAGGAGGTTCTCTTAGAATACAAGACGCCTATTGTGTGTTTGGAAATATGAGGACGTTAAATTTATTATTTAACATTTCTATTACCAGCACCACCAAAAATACGCTAAAACCACTGAAGAAATGCCAAATTACATGTTAAGAGTGCAAAACGTAGTTTTCAGAAATTAAATATACTTGAAAAGGGTTATTGAATTTCTTGACCTGTTTTCATTCTTGTAGTGTAGCCAAAGTGTAAATATGTAAAATTATTTAACATGGAAATATATGAAAGTTTAGTTATCTGGGTAAACATGTTTCTAAAAGAGGTATGTAACCTGATTTCAATTCCGTTAAAATGTTTTTAAAATTTTTCATGAAAAACATATTAAAGTCACTTTCCTGGTTTTTACTGGTCGTCTTAGTTTCCAAAACAATAAACATAAAATATTATTATTTAATAATGAAACAGAGTTCAGTATTTTTTAACATTTGGATAATTGCTATTGCTCTTTTTAATTAAACTTTAGTAAAGATTGAGAGGTTAATTTTGCAAAATTTTTAAAGTGTTATATAGATAAGAGTTAAAACGGAATATTTTTCACAAATGTAATACTGTACACTACAATATAGCATTTAACAGATACAGTTACAGTTAGCTAAGGAAAACATAATAAACAATTTAAATTCGCTTTGCATATTCCTGCATTCATTTCACAAAGTAAACAAAAGCAGAAACAATATACAGGTGACGAGGTAACTGAAATGTTTTGTGAATTAAAACTTTGAATATATAATTCTACGCTTTTTATTAAATGCGGCGTTAAGCAAGAAGTAAAGTTGCAGTCAAATTTGACGCCTGAATAAATATACTCAAAAGTGTAGTTTCCCTCAAATCAAATAACGGTCCAATTTTAAACCTTATTTTGTTACAACAACTAAATGCCTTTTTGTCCCTTTTACTTAAAACCATATTTTTCCAATGATCATGAAATTTTACTACTTCAGAATTGATT
>JAQFYG010001650.1:0-17877 GCA_034694325.1 Entomobrya corticalis | reverse complement strand
ATATTAGTATTTTATTTCATACATACACTTTTTTACTACAACTCTTTTTTTTCTCGCTCATAATTTAATACAGTTTAGAATGATGGCTGATATTTTTAATGACATAAAACATATTAGCTTTCCCCATTCCCCATATACAATTTTAAACATCAATATAATAATCATGCATATATTTTTCATACATACTATTGTACAGTAAACATTCAAGCATTATAATTGTTAACCCTTTTAACGAAGTAACAATCTTAAATTTTTGTGTGCATATTTTTATAACATTCTCAATTTTTTACAACATTTTTCTCAACTCTATGTAGCTACTTAATGTTCCAATGTTATTATGATTATTAAGTAAAATTTATTATGCATACAATTTTTTAATGTTCCCAAATGTTGGATAGCTCATGATATTCACTAATTTCGTTTATTACTAGTTTACTCGTTAAGAACAGAAAAGTTGGAAATGCTCTGAGAAACATCCTATAAGTAAGATTACGATTTCTTGGCAAAATTTTGCCTCAAGCAAGTGTAACTTTCAGATGAAATCATAAAGAAACATTAAATGATTTAGTATTCAAATGAAAACGGAAATTGGGAATAAAATTTATTTCTTTTTCTTTAAAGAAATATTTCTTATATGACAGCATATACACTTCATACATACTTTGGTTATCACCTTGTTTTACTTGACTGGTATTTGTTTCGGGTCCTCTCTTCCAGTAGTGTCCTAAACTAACAATTTTATATTAAGATGAGTTTAATAGTTAAGCCAATAAGTCAATACTTGGTAAACACATTCATACCTTAAATCCGTTTTAGCTTTTGGCCTTTATCAATCTAGTATATAAATTCTGATATATTTGTGTAAAGAATTAATGTGTACCTAATGATAAATATATTTTGTGCAATGATGAAGTATTATATCATGGAGTGCAGTATAATCTCAGAATAAATTTAACGAGATTTCTATAAAATTGTTGAATGTTGAATCGTTAAACATTCACACAATTGTTGATACACCATCGATATCATTTGCCTCACTTTTGATCTTATTGAAGCATTTTAACAAAATTGGACTAACCTCTTATAAATATAGCGTTATGCACATTTTAAAGTTGATGACTGATTGGCATGGCAACTGGCTGCTTATGGAGAGTATTAGTGGCGCTATGTACATGTAAAGAATGATTTGATTATGGTTAAATGGATTGGATGCATTAAAAATCGAGTTCGAGGAACTTTTACTCCGCAATAAAGAGATAAGCTATTTTACAAATAATTGAATACCATATATGTTTTAAAACTTTCATTTTGAAGCACACATATTTGCTTTAAACATTCACACCCAAATTGTAATATGTTTATAACTATATTTTTCGGAGGAAACAAACAATTCTTTTAACTTTGAGATGTTTGAGAATCAAGTTCTAACTGTATTGTTTATCAATGAGCTTATCAATCCTGTGATCTTAAAAGAATAGACAAAGACTGTCAATAAATTAAGGGTTTAGGTGTAATCTGAACATAGTTTTTATTGGTAAACTTTTGCAAACACAAAACAAAGATAATAACTGATATGAATAGCCAGTTACGTTCAATGTCATTCTATTCTAGTGTTATGATATTATTTGGAATATATTTGGAATCGGAAGTACAACATCGAGAATATTAAGGATTACAATAGAGAAGTAATTTTTTCTCAATTTCATGTTATTTTCTATATAATTTTATATATTATGCCATTGTAAATTGTAGGTACTTAATATGTATATTTTCAACAGTCATAAAATAATTAATACCTTTTTTATCTTATATGTAATAATTGACAAAATTCTTGCCTGGTTGTATCTCCTCGAATAATGAGTGGGATGTTAATTACCTATTGGTATATGGCGTTTTAATCGAAGGACGTTTTCCCGAAAATGCAAGTTCCGGTAGCTTTCGCGTCATCAGAATAGAAAAATTCTCTCCAGAGGACGGAGTAGTAGCCCATGTCTACTTTTAATTTTCCACCCTATAAAAACATTTCAAAATTTTCATAAAATAATTTTTCTTTAAAATTCCTACAAAATGTACTGCTTTTAATTATTTTCACTTTGTTCACTTCCCCATACTAATATGTATACTTACAAATAAAATATTAATGTATGTTGTCTATGTTTGTATATAAATCCGTTTAATTATTCAAAACTGCTAAAAACGCTGCAGTATTTATACAATGTTTGCTTTTACATCACGCTTTACAGGTTTTTAGTGGAATTGTATATCTTTTATTTATGCTTTTTGTTTATACATGCAGTCTACACACATGATGATGATGCTTCCAGAAATAACTTCCAGAAAAATAGTAGTCTAGTTTAACAATATGCTATAATAATTTTCTCCGAACATTTTGTTGCCCTTTTTCATCCGATGGCCGTAAGACTGGAAAGCTGGAAGGAAGGAAGGTAGTGTCTCCGGATTTATAATTAGCTAAGCTTTCTCTCTATTTTCTAAACAAGTTTATATCACATACTTCCTTTCTCTAAGCGATGGGTTTACAGGTTTACAGTTAAACTAAAAACTAAAACGCGCGTAGATAAAAAGCCAGTAGCCTGTAGATAAACGTATAAATTTATAGGCTTGTAAACAATTTGACCCTAAAAACTTAAAAGGATTTGAAGCATCTCATATAATCATATACCTACCTGACCTATTATTAAAGCGACATGTAAAAGCTTTTTGCATCCGGAACGATTTGAATAGATTGTAGATATAAAGATTATATGAATCAAAATACTAACCTTATATTCCTATAAAATTGATGATCTGTAATATATTTATGCGTTTCTAAACCATGTTATTACATAAAATTTGATTAATCATAAAAAAATAACCGTTTCTTTAAAAACGCTCTAATTCCTACGAAGGTAATTTTTTAGCCTTTTAGCCAGTTGTAGTATAGCTGATAGCTGTTTACACCAACAATATATACGAAAACAAATTAGTAGTCAAGACATAAAACATTGACACAAAAGTACCAGGAAGTGCTTTTTACTCACTTTCTCCATTTCTCTAATGTAAGCAAATGCACAACCAACATCTCATGCATGGAAAGAGAGATATGATTTTGGGGAGAAATGAGAGAAAGCTGGATGATAAAATATTTCCTGTTTTTTCTTCATCCCAAAAAACACCATCTCTATTTCGTGCTCCATTTTTTCCTACTAACAAGCAATGTGACACCTTTCTTCTTTTGTTGCCTCGTTTCACATATCAACCGTTCATTTTTTACAATGGGTCATGAGTTAATGAGCACTCTTGATTTTTTAAATTCGCAATTACCTTATACGTAAAACCTCAAAAAAATTTGGAGTAATTTTTCTTTAAAATATAAAAATATATAAACCATTTTTACAACTTTATTCGAGTAATAGTATTAAAGCTATCATAAACTAAGTGGGTGTGTTGGTGTGTATATATATGCCACTTATGGAAGTTTACTGACTTCTCTAGGATTTATTCATGTACAAAACCGTATACTCATTAGTTCTACCGCTGAAAGTACTCGGTGGGAAGTGAATCCTTTCAAAATTAATTTCTCCTCATAAACATGTCAAAGTACTTTTTCCGCTAACAAGTAAGTAGGAAGACTTGGAGACCCACGCAGTCTGCTCAACATGCTGCCTTTGATAATCATCTTTAATTCGTTTCTCCTTTTTTACACGCTCCTATGAGGATTAAATACGGAGACTAGGTCTACTCCCGGGGAAAAATCTTTTTTAGTACAAAGATGATATGAATTATAAAAATAAATAATGAATTGAGATAACCTCGGGCTCTCTGAATCTGAATCTATTGGCCCAATTATTATTATTTTTTGAAACTAACAATACATCTTATAATCAATAGATTTCCTTTTGGTATGTATGGTGTCTAGTGAAATACTTTACTTTTGTAGAATTTATTTTATTTTATTTTATTGTGAAGCTCAATCGATTCAATAAAGTTACAGCCAAGGACGCAACTACACTAGTGCATCAGATAAAATAGAAGTTGAAAAAAGTTTTTGTTGTGAAAATTGTATACGTACCTGAGAGATAATTTCAAAGGCTCGGCGGCTTTCTTCTCCACCGATCCCAAAGCTGGTACAAACTGAAGTAAACTCCTCCACATCAATGCAGCCATCCCCTTTAAATTTGGAATGAAAAGTTTGTTTGAAATACACACAGAAAAAAATAGTTATTAATTGAAAGCCACAAAAAGTACGTATAAAGTTGGCCTTCAGTTTCTGTGGCAAATTCAAAATAAAATTGGAGTGTAGAATATTTTTTAGAAACAAAGTACCTACTTAAAAATTGGCTTTAAAAAATTTATATAAAGTGTATATTCTAAAATATTTGTCTATGAAACAGTAAACTTTTGTTTAAATTTACCTGATGTATCCTGTAAATTGAACATGAACTGCATATACGCCTTTTGCCAATCCTCACTGGCAGCTTCATCACTCCAAAGTTGGCACCATTCATCACGGCTCACCTAAAACATTGGAAACAAAAAAAGTTTTTCAAATGAATATGTTGATACAGTCCAAAAAGCAAATCTAAAAAAACTGTCAATTTTTCAGGATCAACTTTCTCAATGTACCTGATCATCTTTGTTGGCATCTGCAGTTGAGCGTAAAGCATCCCATATTTCCAGAAACTTCTTGCTAGTTTCCAGGTATTTTGTATCGCCCTTGGACCATCCTCGAATTTGGCAAATTTGCTTTAAAAATCAAAATTAAATGCCATTTAAAAAATTAATACGATTAATGGCCATTGCCAATATATTTGCACAAATCAATACACGATACATTTAGTCGTGCTTTTATTGCCAAAATTTCATTAAACCTCATTTTTATTTCAATTCACAAAAAAATGCAATTTCCCTGTTTACTTATGAATCAATATTTTTTCCAAAAATTTCATATTCATCTATTTATATCGAACAAAAGGCATTTAAATTCCGGATGATAGCACACAAAGCAGACCTTGTACTTGTTCCAGTTTCAATTACAATTTAACTACCTAATTTTTAAGTGGACCACCTACTTATGTACTCCTTCTTCCAACAAAGTACCTACTTATTTCCCCTTAAATTCATAGACTACACATAACAGCAACTACATATAAGTAAAGCATCAATTACTAAACACACACTCTTATTTTCCTTCATGAACAGAATAAGAATTTTTTTCCACTTTCTCCTACTTTCTCGGTGAAATTTCACTCCATATTTACATTGTACATTTGTTTCGGTTGAGTAATAAAAAGTGGAAATTTTACTACTGATACATAAGTAAAAAGTCTCCTCCCGTCGTCCTTTTTTCCCTTCAATCTCTGGGGAACCTCACAGCAGCATTTTCTTCTTTCCTCAGAAAAAAACTACCTATCTACCATGTTTAAATATATCCGAGTACGAAGGACCAAAAATGTTATATATATTTTACTTTTTCCCGGAAGCAGAGTGCTCCCAGTCTCTAGATCTACACGTTGCACGTTGTCTCATCATATGTTCATGTAACAAGTTAATGTTCAACATATTCTTATACAAAAAAGGTGCTTTACTTGTTAATATCTCTACTTATCTATTAAGATCCTATAACATTTTATATCTAAAACGTTATGTTGTTGGGTTTGTCGCCCTTTTTAATTTAATAATAATAAGTATGTATATACTTTTTGGTATCATTTTTTATTTAAGACGTGAAAAATGAACACCTTTTCAACAAAGCATTTTTTATGTGTACATAACCCGACGATACTTAATTTAAACAGGTCACTCACCATCACCAGCACTTTTACCACCGACAAGCCAAAAAGCCACACCATCATCATTTCGATCTTTCCTTTTTGTTATAAAAAATCTGTGGACAAATGTTTGATAGTTTGGTACACACTACATTAGGCTTCTTTTTTTAACCCTTTTCTTAGTGCTTAGTGCTGACAACATTTTTTTCAAAGATGGATGGACAATTTTACAATGGGTACAGATGAGATCAAGATTGTGTTTGCTAGACCAAATCTTTGGACTTTTTTCATTTTGTTGGCAGAAAAAAGGACAACTTAACTTTATTTTCACTTGATATATATTTTTTTACTCATAAAAAGTTGGGAGCAAGAGAGAAAAAGAGAAAGGCTTTTTATAAGTTTACAAGCAATAAATGTCACATTAATAGAGACACTTTCTCCACTATTTATTTTAAGAAAACACCAGGAAGAAATTGTAGTATCCGCTTTTTGCCACTTTGGAAAAAACTATATCGTTTACTATCATTTAGTGTGTTAAATTTCTACTTTTTAAGACCATTTGGATTAGATTTGAACAAAAAATTTTATAAGTGTTTTAAAGAGTTGAATTGAAAGAGAATGGGAGTAAAATACTACTCATTTTAAATGAAACAGGTTGGCGAACATTTAAAAGCAAATAAAAAGAGAAAGCTTTTGAAATCTCCTGCTGCTACCTCCTCCTACCTACCTACCTTTTTGCTCCTGTTGCCGCCATGCATTATTAAAGATGGGAGAGACGGAACATTTTAGGGAAAGTAAATAAATGGGGAAAAAGAAAGTTTTTTTTAGTTTGAATCCCTCATGGGCTGCCTGAATGAGGTGCTAAATAAATAAATGAGCATGAACATCCTCAACAAAAAAAACCAATTTCGTGTTGCTAATTTCTTTGGAAGAAAAAAAGAAGAATGTTTAGAGGGGGTGTGTAGCACATGTAATTTGGGAATGCAACACGTGTTTTACAAGAAACTTTGGAAAATGAATTTCTGATAAAAAATATAATGTATTCAAGAAGAATAGTTAATTCAAATAGGCCTGTTTTGTTTAAGGTCAGCTATCATTCATAGACAAGAATACATGATTTATATTTTGTTTGAAAGAAATTTGTTTTCTATAAAAAATTTATGGCATGTCATATGTCATGTCAGAAAGTTGTTACATCTATAAATTCTCAATAGAATAAACAGTCTGACAATGCGAATGCAACACTTATCAATTTTATCATAAGTAGAAAGTGTCAAAACATTTCACGTTGTTTGTGACTTCTTTTAGAGATCGTTTTACAAGTATTTGTGAGTTTTTGAGAACAAATTCTAGAGCTAATCTTTGACCTGAGAAAAAAACGAAATGACTAGTGACAAAGCACTTTTATGTTTATGATGATTATGCAGCCATCGGATTAACGATTTTTCCTCAATTTATTATCAAATGTTCCTCGGTGATAAGCCATACCTCATGTCGCTTTTAGTCCAGAAATATCTAATCTGAGCAAACAAAACACTACTATTCTTTCACAATCTTCTAAGCCATTACTCATTACAAACGATACAAAATGGATATATATTTTTTCTAGAGATTGTCCAAACTTTATCACCTTTGCGGCCCACTTGGGGTGACCGGAAATAAAAGTAATTTATTAAACTTATTTTTTTCATGCGCCGGGCAACAAACAATATCAGACACCAGAGACAAAACGGGTCATTTTACTCATATTTCACTTTCTACTTAACACTTTGTATTTGTTGTTGTTACGGCCATATTGCATACAATTTTATTCTACTCCCAAATCCAATGAAAATGTTTAGTGAACCATGAAAAATAAAACGGTAAAGAGCTATATTATGACACAAAACAACAAGAGAGGGTGCCATTTATTTACAAAAACATTCATGAACTTTTGCTCTAAAAGCTCTGACATTACAAGTGCATCTTTTGCTTAAAATTCTAAAAACGTATACTATTTTTTGCTTAGAAAATTCCTTTTTTAAAGCAGCAATAACAATAGATATAAACATAAATATAACCGCATATTATTTTATACATGAATATAAGTACAAAAAAACTGTGTGAAATAGTTTGGAAGAAATACGATCTAAACGAATGATACAAAACGAACAAAAACCGCAAAAGAGTAATGGAGAGATGATATTATAGGCCCGTTTTCCCTCCACAGAAAAAAAAATTATTCATAATAAAATCTCTTCTTCTAAGTTCTAAGTCTCGTAGAGAATATGTGAGATTTTATAGAGTTGTGTGCGGGTGGCGAAAAGATAAAAATGTTTTTTTTGTTGTGGATATTGCAGCTCAGCGGGATATAATGGACACGGGCTTTCCCGGTAAATATTTTTTGATACTGTGTTATGCGCCGGGAAAAGATTACATGGATGAAAATCAAGTACAAATATATACGAAACCTAAACAAAGATTATGTTCTTATGTTCAAAAATTATTGCTGTTTTTATACCAAAAAAATATCTTTGCAATAAAAAGGGTTAAAAGAGCGAGCAAAAATATTAGAGATTTTACACTTGGTGAAACGGCTAGACTACTAGACTATCCTACAAATTCCTTTTTTCAAAATGTCCAGTCGTTTTTCTACTGGTTCATGTAAAAATGCCACCATCGTTGTAAATGAGATCCCAAGGGAATTTGGGTGTATTGTAGGAAAATACAAATATGTCGGGCTGGTCGGTGGTATCTTTTTGTTATTATGTAAGCTCTAGGATTTCTATATTCGTGGATGTTATTGGAAGTGGAACGGTTGTGGTATTTTCTGCAATATTCATTAAAATTTATTTAGTAGAAAATGTATGACCTTCAGGATAGGTCAACTGAAACTGTAGCTTAGTGTGAATTTAGTGGAGAATTTATTATTTTAATAATTTGCATAATATTGCCAAAAATTCCTTTATGAAATGGCTTGGCAAATATAATATTAGTAATGAAAAGTTACTTATATTTAGAAAATTATACAAAACAAAATTACATGTAAGAATTTAGTCAAATAATTGCTTAACTTACCTCTACCGCCAATTCAAAATCTTTCTTTTCAATTGTCCCGCTGTGGTTGACATCTGCAAAATTTAGAAAACAGTTTTCTGAAGACTTTTCTTAAGTTCTATTTTTAACCTGATTTGTATGAATTAATGTGACAATCAAGTCTGTACATAATCATTTATTTCCATTTCCATTTTTCCGAAAATTGATTCAACGTTAATAATAATCTACCTTTCGATTAACATTTGCTTTCAATTCTCAATTTTACATAATGTGCTTCATTTTCACAAAAAAATATATCCTTATTTTATTGTTGTTGTGTAAAATAGTACAAGAATTTTTTTTCCAACTAAACTGTACATAACCGGTAACGGTTGTATCCAAAAATAACATAAGTTCCGTTTCCGTGCACCTCTACATCCTTCTTTGCATTGTAAACTACCTAATACTACATCTCTGCCTTTCCATCATGTTATCATCCAGCAAACTTTTCACGTTTATTAAACTTTCATGATTCACGAGGAAGTCTGTATGAGTGCGAGCGAGTCACTTCTTTAGACACTTTATTCACTGTTCTATTTTTTATTCTACAGATCGTTCTCATGTATATTGCATGTAAAAAAAATGTTGCTCGCGACTTGCGACTCGTTAACTTTGTCAAAGCTATAAAGGAAATTAGAAAGGGAAATGAGCTGAGCCTAAAAAATTTTGTTAACAGAAAGAGTTTAAAAATTCTGTAAAACTTATGAAACTAAACAAAATGCCAGTGAGTACCTGAGATAATGAAAAATAGAGAGGAAAATTTTTGATAAAAGTGTGTTTTAATAAGAATGGATAGTAGTTCGAAGCAGGAGAATATATAGAGGTGAACTTTGTCTCTTACGCAATTAAAAAACATGAATCGAATAAAACAAATTTAAAAACTTTGTCTGTTGTCTTAATGACAAACAAAAAAGAATAACATAATATGCTGTTTTTAGTAAAAAGTAAAAGATAAACGCGTTTGTACATTTTACAATTACGCGTTAAAAAACTCATTTCAGAATAAATTCCATTAACTAACTTACCTTTAAAAACATGTAAAACGTGTCTTGTAAATATTAAATTTATTTCAAGTAGTGAAGCTTGCTGTTAAAATATTTTTTTAAATTGGAAATTACATGACTTTGATTGCTAATGAGTAGAAATGGTAGTTAGAAACTTATCCTTGTTGGAACAGTAGTAGATATATATCTTTTAAGAAATAGGCATGTCTGCACATTATATACAATTCATTAGGCGTAAAATATTTCTTACATGAAAAGTAACTTTCGTTATATCATGTATACAATAATAATGTAATACGTTACTTTGAACTTACCAAAAAATCGATCAAAGATAAAGTACAACTTCCGCTTTCGAAACTCTGAGAGGGCAGGCATCTACATGAATAAACAAAAAGAAAATAATGAGCTATAATTAATTATCATTCTGTCAGTACCAGCTTTCTACGACTTCCATTAGTTTTAAAACCTTGAACGCTTATATAGCATTTTATGCGCAGTTGATTTTTGTAAATTAACAAAGATGGATTTTTAAGAAAAGATAGCAAAGTGACGACTATACAGCATTTATTGTTAGTTTGCATGTGATTTAAAAACTAACCATGTTTAGTTTATTACAAATCATTTATTAAGAAGCTATAAAGGAAACAACGATAATGACATTTGAAGATGAAGACGTTATAGTAAGGACGATATTTGCGCTAATTCATTAGATTCTGACAACTTACTATTTTCATCTTTATTCAATCCAGTTTCTCTTCTCTATCGACGAGCACTATACTTCAGTCGTTAACAAAATTAAAAGATTATCTCTGGTTTCGATGTCTCTAATCTTTATGTTCACACCACATTCCTATTCATCATTCATCATAAATTTATTCCTAAGCGACCACAAAATTGCTCAATTTTCTATAAACTATAATGATTTGAAAGAAAGCTTTCCTTCAAAAGGCTTTACACAAGAAAATCACGTCATCTCCCTCTTTGCTCTTTTCGTCCTAAAAAACAAAGATGATGAAATTACGAGCTTTGCAGATCCTACTGAATCTTTTTTGCTAAAACAGTGTCATAAAACGGAATTAATCATTTCTGAATGGATCGACCAGAAAGCTGTAAAAAATATAAAGTATTATTTTATGCAGACATTCTTTAAAGACTGATCATCTTTCAAAAAAAATTCCTGTAGACTTTAGACGTCCCTAAAATATATCTTTACGCTTGAATTAATCATATGTATATTCAGTTTTCAGATTTAGTGCATAAACTTGGTACAGAGTGCAAATCCATCAGTCTATATGCTTTTTTACGATGATTTACCCTAAACCCTAATATGAGCATAAATATTATGCAAACTAGTAAAAAACCTATTTATTGAATACTGAAGATTCATAGAAGCTTTCACTGTTAAACTGCATCTGCATTACAGATCAGAAATACATTAAACTAAAAAAGGTTTATACTTATACACGTTGTTGTAGTTGTTGTAACTCAATATCTTTTACTTTACTGCTTCTTAATAAAAAGCTTCTCTCCCTCTTCTCCCTAATAGTTTATCCTAGATACTCTCATTGTCTTTATATTTGCATGCAAGCGTGTAAACCAAAATCTAGAATAATAGATCATAAAAGAAAGTACTGTATGGTTTGCTTGCTGTTTAAACTGAACAGCATCAGCGCCCGTTAAAACCGGGACTATATTGCGCTCATACCCGTATTAATTTTTAAAACTATATTTTTCTGAAAGCAGTCATTACTTATCTTAAACTTTGTTTTTTAATTAACACAAAAGAACAAAATTGCCAATATTTGTGCCAAACTTGATAAAAAATTAAATATTTCTTGAATAAAATTTTATTGAATGCCTTTATAAATATCAGAGAAAGCAAATATATCTTCTTAGTAAACAGATAATCATTCTTGTCCTGTCCTGAGCACAAGCTTTTACATCTTTTTACAGAGCTGTCAACAGACTTTCACTGGAAAACACA
The DNA here is from genome assembly GCA_034694325.1 of Entomobrya corticalis. NCBI lineage: Eukaryota > Metazoa > Arthropoda > Collembola > Entomobryomorpha > Entomobryidae > Entomobrya > Entomobrya corticalis. The sequence goes on along the minus strand of JAQFYG010001650.1, from coordinate 6,046 downwards.
TAAACATAAAACACAAACATCCATCAACTTAAGTGCGTAGTATTATATATTTAGATGTAAAATGTAGATATTCTATACACATATAGCATAAATCAGCTAAAAACATATCTCTCCATCATTCTAAACTATTTTTGTGCATATCATAATCCCTAACACCCTTTTACTCAAGTTGAAATATAAGTGAAAGCATCCAACCGTATTCTCAAAATCTCTTCTGTCTCACGACTCGTGTGTGTGCCTCTTTTCTTTAAACATGCCAGAATAGATTGTAATGTATACACTAAACGGATTTTCTTGGAAATATATCTATTTTCTTTCATAAAATTAGGTTTAGGTCTTTGTAGAACTAGAACCTAAAAGAAAAGGATGATCATGTCGCAATGCATTAAACAAAAGTAAATATGTCAGAGGCGGAGTTCCGGATCTCCTATCAATTGCAAAATAGAAAGTGAGCAAATCTGTGCTTCTAAACTTGTTTTTTAATATAAAGCTGCATCATAAAAAGATTCAAAGATTGAGTAAACGACTATGCGTAATTTGATTCCTGTTTTTTTTATTTTCGTTTTTCATTTCCAGAGGAAGCTGAAATACTCGGTAAACAAAGTTTTAGAAAAAGGAATAGAGAAAAATATATTACATTTTCATAGAAATATCTAGAGTATGTATATCTGCATCAAATAGACTTAAAACGTAGATGAAAAACTTGTTTCTAGATGCAGGTGTTATTTTGCAAGAAAGGTACAGCAAGTGGTCAATTCAAATGTTGGACAAAACACAAATAAAAGGTAAATTCTAAAGGACAACCAATAAAAATGTTCAGTTCAGAGAGTCCAAAAATCACAAAGTTACAATTCATTATTCTAAAACGCGGCAGCTCTTCTCAACATGCCACTATTCTTTTTCAGCTTTTATTGAGCCCCAGATTCTAAAAATTTGTACTAAAATTACACCGGATTTAAGAAAATGCTCTCTGACACTCTTGACTCTTTCTGATGTAGCATGTGTTTTCCCCGAAAAACAACATGCAAAAACTCCCCTTTATTTACACTGACATCTGACAGATAAAAGGTGTGTGTGTGCATTTTCTACAAGAGACAACAATAAAATGCTAAAATAGGCAAATATTCTCTGCCTATTTGTTTCGCAAAACAATAAGACTAGAAGCAAAAGTAAATATCCAGTTTAGGTTATCTCACAACCTATATAACTCTTATTTATTTCCCTTTTTCCGTTTACACTTTACACACATTTTATTCTCAGTTTACTTTATTTGCACGCATCGCTACTACCATAATTCCTTTTTTCCTGCTTAAGCCATCATGATCACATATACGTAGAATACCAAGCAAAACCACACAGATTTCGCTACAAATTTGCTCTTCTTTTAAGTCTATCCATCCATGTAATCCATGTTTGCAAATACATAAATTCAAGCAGACCAACCAACCAAAAAAACGGGGAAATCTTTTAGATTTTGCATATGGCTGTAAATGCAATCTTGGAAATATACAAAGATCTTTTTGTTTATTGAACACATATAAAACAAACGGTTGTTCTTTTTTAGTTAAATTACTTGAGAAAAAGGAATGTAAAGGAAGGAAGTGCTCCCGGGATATACTATAAAGTACAATTTAATCTTGAATAAAAACCTTTTGACAAAATCTGGTTTATAAGGGAGGAAGGAATGATAATTTAAAGATAAATGGTTTGTTTGTTCCTGTAAATAAAATGGTAAATAATTGAACAGTAAACCGAGTTTAAAATATAAACCATTACACAAAAATACATTGATATGAATTTATAGTTTGCTAACGTTTTTGTTAATTGTGACCTTGCTATCTATAAATTTTACCGTTTCATACTTCCTATAGTACTTAGGTAGTAAATCGTAATTAACTTTTTGATTTATGATGATTGGGTATCTTTTATTTAAAATAATATACTACAGGATAAAATAAGCCGCAAGTCTAAATTACTATGTAAAAATAATCACTGCATTTCCTCCACCAGATTTCTTACAAATTGTGCACAAAACTCCATCTAAATTTACATTACATCGTTTGTTTTTTGCTACTGCATTCCCATCTAAATACCTATACAAAACCTAGAGAAAATGTTTACCTTTAACTTTAACTTTAAACAAAAACTCTTTCTAAATGGATAATATGCATGTATACAACTTTCAACAATATTATGAATCATGAAGTGTCCTTTCCTCTTCTTCTCGTCTGCGTCTCCATGAATTTTTTTCTTGGTACTTGTGAATGTGAACTGGAGAGAAACATTTTCATATTGCCATGAAAAACAAACATTTGAACAGTCTTCTTTTTACCATCCACTACATCATCATCATCATAACCTTCTCTTCAAGGGAAATTGTTGAAGAAGGGCTCTCTCTTTTCTCTCTTGATATATTATATTATAAACGGGAGAAAGACGAGAGGAAAAACAAAATATAAAACACATTTTACCGTTTTTCAACGTTACGGACCAAAATGCCCTGGTTTTTCTCATCTAAAAATCATGATTCTTAATAGACCAAGTAGAATACTATGCATCATGAAAATACCCTTTTTATTCATTCAAGATACAAAAAAATAGCCCCTATGTCATCACTTGAAGGGTATCTTGAAATAAAAAAAACTTTTCATTACAAAATTTGTCAGAGAAACTCTTCATTTTCAGAAGAAAAAAAACTTTCACCGCAATTGAGACCTCTTTTATAATAGGACATAGTACATTATGTTCAACAGTTTCTCTTTTATTTTAGCAAAAACCCATAAAAATAAGGTTTCTATGGCGAAAAAAACGCAAGTTTAATTTGCAATGAATTCAATGCTACGGAAATTACTCCTTTTTTACTAATGTCTCTTTTCTTTTATTATCTAATAGTTAGTTATATAAACTTAATAAGTTCATTTGAATGGAAAGTATAGCGCCACCGCCTAGCGCCTTGTATTCTAGGAAGCCAGACATATGATTGTCCGCGGTGAGAATACTGATGAATGCTTACATAAAAAGCAATTAAAATGATGATGAACATTAAAAGCTATGGCATGTGGTCTTCGTCTAGAAAAATATCTATAATTGTCTGTGTTTTTGGGTACACATTATTATTTGTCACTAAATAACAATCGGACAAATTAGCTTTTCCAAGAATCTATTTGACCAACTGCAGCAAAAACTGCAAAATAAAAAAAAGTTTACACAAAAATAATTACAGATTTTGATGTAAATCAAAACCTTCAGAGTTCGGAGCAGAGCAGATGCGTTTATTTTTTGAGACGACATCATTTACCATAATTTTTTTTAGCTAAATTCATTTTCCCAGAAAACACGTTCTGCTAAACATTTTGTAAATAAAAATAACAAAAATTGTGCTTTTTTTGCTTGTTTGTACCTATAACGGTAATACAGAGTAACCTCCCACGGTGCAGCTTTTTTTTGTATGCCCTTGAGGCATTTATATAAGATCTCAAGACATATATGTCGGATTGAAATGAATCATGTAGTTTTTCTTTAGAAAAATAAATGATGATGAAAGAGGTTTTTTCCCCTTGGAACTTGGAACATGGAAACAGAGAGAGAGAGTACAATATAGCGTTGTGGTTTGTAATAAACCTTTTCAGTTTATTTTGTTCCGAGGGTATCACATATCACATAGAGCTTGTTAGTCGGAAGTTGGAAGGAAGATGAAGATGTGTTTTTTTATATCAAGCATGATGACTACCGACAAAACCGACAAATTGATGATGTGATAGTGAAGCTTTAGTCTAACGGTATTGTAACAGTAACCTTAATGAACAAGAGACAGAAAGAGTTGACGGTTGACTTGGGTCTACCTAACCGTGACCATGAACGAAAAATGTGGAGGAATATATAGTATATTTTCAATATAGGTCATATATTTATAATACTTTTTTTTGGATTGTCTGCTTTACTTTACATTGCATTTAAACTACCTAATTGAAAGTAACCTTTAAAGGACATGCACAGAAACGACCGCAAGATCAAAAAAACTGCCTAGAAAAATGGAGGAAATACCTTGACTAAAACTAAAGCTCAAATTACCCCATTCACGTGCCATGTACCTATTAAGAGTTGACGAGAAAACTGGTAGCAAATTGGTACCCGAAAAAAAGTTTTTATTTTCAGTTGAAAGTTTTATAGAACATTTGGGTAAATAATGAGTGTAGTAATTAGCGTTAAATTGTTTGAATTAATTAAAGTTACATTGTAATCATCATGGTTTATATAAGCGCATGCACTACTGCACTTAGCATTTATTTTGTAATTCAATTTTTTGAGGTTAAAAAGGTTATCTTGTTTGCGGAGTGGATGAGCACTCATTAACACTGATTTTCAAGTGATTTTGTTTGATGGATGCACTTAAAATGTTAAAAGTTTCCGTCAAAAAGAATGATGATCAAGCTAAACAACAAGGTCAGTTTTTCCCTTTGGTAATCTGCACTCTTCTGCAGTAAAATTATCAGCAGAGTTCTTGTGTTTTATGGGCTGGGTTGATCACATGCAAACTCTGAACTCTTCAAACGATTTAACTACAAGTTTACAAAGCAGATAAGAAGAGAATATTGTTAGCTTTGCAAAAAATAACAAAAAAACAGTAAATTATGAAATGATTTATAAATCCATCTTGTTTTATGCAGTTTAATGGATTTTGTTTGATCCAATTGAAAATCTACCTATTATTTATCAAGATCAAAGGCAATAAAAATTGACAACATAAATCGCCTAATCATTTAACCAGCCTTTAAAATAACAAACCCCCATCCATAAAGATAAAGTTTGTTGGTCACGTCCACGCCTACCTTGTTTCTCTATAAATTTTGTGTCTAGTCCTCTGTCATTTTGTCATTTTACATTTTAGCAAAAGTAGCAAGAAAATGTAAAAGTTTTGTCACGAGGCACACAAGGTGAGGAGGTGAGATACGAGAGGAAGTTGAAGCACAGAATGAAAATGCTTGGGGCAATGCGATACCAAGAACATCTAGATACATATTCAACAGGAGAAATCTCACACCTTTTCTCTTTCATAATCTATTGATAAACAATACTACAAAGTACTAAAAGCATTCATTCATAGTCTAATGAATATTTAAACAAAAGTAAAGACAATATGTTTTTACATAAAAAGAATCTCCATAAAATCACTACTCACCTTTCCTTTATTATTTCACCAGAGACAGCCAACTAAAAGGCTTTACAATATGTTATCTCTGAACAAAACTTATTTATACTTTCCTTCAGACAATATGCCAAGGACAATGATGATGACAGAAACAGCGACCACTAAAACACTCTGATATTTTTGCATATACTTTTGCTTGGATGAAAATGTTGAATTGAGAGATGTGCTGATGATGAACACACAAAATAAAAGACAATGACAAATTGTCAGGTGTCAAGTGCTGACGAGTTTCCGTGTATCGCACCAAACTACCAACCACACTATATATATAATTCCCACACAAAATATTTTACTAAAATTATTCTTACTTTTTAGTGCTGCTCTGATAAGAAAAACATACAAAATAGTAATAAAAAAATATGTGGAGATTTAGAATGAAAGTGAGTGAAGAAGACTGAATATATAAAATGTCGTGTGTGTGCAGAGATGAATGGATGCGTGTTCTGATGTTGTGCGTTTTCTATCTCTTTTTACTCTTGTTATTAAGATAAGTACTCTCTGGTGGACAGGAGGAGAACGGAGGACGACGCAATATTATAGTTTCTCTGAAAGAAAATGATCCTGTCTTTCTTTCCCCCGTTGTTTCACAACTCAACTCTTGGGAGAAAACTATAGAACTCTGTCTCTGTCTCTTTACTTTCTCTTTGTTTCTATTTTAAGCCAGGAGATAAGCTTGTAATTTAGTATAAAATATTTCATATATTTTGTAACAATATGTTAAATTTACTATAAAGCTTGTTGCATGCTGAATACTGAAAATAATAATAAATCGGTAAATACCGAGGTAGATAAGTGCCAGATGTAATGTAAAAACCCGGCTTCGCCGGGGTTGTTTCT